>VWYH01006710.1:0-84743 GCA_013399365.1 Pampusana beccarii | reverse complement strand
GTTCCTCTTAAATTTGAGAAGAAACTTCTTCTCAGTGAGGGTGACGTAACACTGGAACAGGCTGCCCAGGGAGGTTGTGGAGTCTCCTTATCTGGAGACATTCAAAACCTGCCTGGACACCTTCCCGTGTAACCTCATCTAGGTGTTCCTGCTCCGGCAGGGGGATTAGACTAGATTATCTTCTGAGGTCCCTTCCAATCCCTAGCATACTGTGATACTGTGATCTGCAGGAGACAGTAGTGGGCAGAATGCAAATAGTTACTGGAATTTAATTTGCACAGTTTGGCAACATTCTCCTCTTTCCTTTTTAAGGAAAAGTATCAAGTACCCTCTGCAGTTTCACAGGCAGAAAATTGCAACTGTAAATTATTCTGTCTCAATCTTCCTAATGTTTTCAAGTTTTCTATTAACTGATCCTACTTAATTTGTAAACTTTGATGTTTTAAGAGAACACAGTTGGCATGCCATGCTGCGTCTAAGACAAATATCTGAAAAAAAGGGGGCCCTCATTTAGGAAAACAATCAGAGTAATTATTTAATGTGTTATACAAAATCTGGCTGCTACTTCAATTCAATATCAGTTAGTTCTTTATACATTTCCAAATGACTACCATTTCTAGGCTCCAGAGAAAATTTGCTGATTAATACTTCTGGACCATTATAAACACTAAAAACAAGTGGCCCCTCATGACTCAGCAGTATGAACTCCAGTAGGAACTGGAGGACTTTTCCTGCTGGTGTCCTCAATGAGGGCAAATTCGGGGCTTTGTCTAGTCTGGTTTTAAACAACTGAAGTAATGAGGTTCCACACATTTCTTCTTGAAGATACTCAGAACCGAATATGTATCCCCAATAGGAAGTATCTCCTGAAGTCCAGCCAAAACTGTATAGCTTCCCTCACTTGACAAGGCCAGAAAAAGAGAAGTAGAGTGTTTTTATCTGTGTTTCTTAGAGCATCAGATAAGTAGACATGCTTTCTTGAACTCTTAAAATTATTTTAATCCCTTGCACATAGAGGCAGGAGAAAGCAGAATTATTCTACCAAGAGAAAAGGCTCAGCCCCTAACAGTTGTTGTGGCAGGCATACAACCATTCTCTTTTAGTCAAACAGACAGCTTTTGGTAAGCTTAATCAGACGCAGGGACAGATAAATTAGGGCAGATATGTCTGTCACTATATGCAACATGAAACAGGCAGTTAGAACTGTTGGGGAGTTCATATTTCCCACTGTCAGGAGAGCACTTTGCTGGTTTGGTGGAATTGAGGTAATTTTCCATGCACTTAGTTAATTTCCTTCTTAGTAGCTAGCATGGTCTGTTGTTTTGGATTTAGTTTGAGAATAATAAGATAGCACCTTGGGATAAAATTAATGTTTTCTTCAAGTAGTTTTCCAGTGTCTGGGATTTGGTATGAAAGAATTTAAGAACTTACTGATATCTCAGCTGTTACCAAGGGAATTTTCCAACTGCCCAGCTGCAGGTGCAAGATAGCACTGGGGAGGAGCAGATCCAGGACAGCTGACCCAAGGTGGCCAACAGCAGTATTCCACACAACGATCATCATGCTCCAGACATAAGCGGGAAGTTGTTGGGACCTGCCCTCTTTCCTCCATGGCCACCATCTGGGAGGGCCTCCCCTACTTTACCAACTTCTGTTCCTGCTCTTGGCAAAGCCCCATCTCCGTGTTTTACTGGGCTCGCAGGGTCCACCCTCTGGCATTCATTGCTGGGAGTGCACCTTCCACTGGCTAAGTATTGTTTTGTACATTTTTATTGTTCACTATTACTTTATTGTTGTTTTATTCAATGTGTTTCTATTTCAACCCACATATCTTTTCTCCTTTTCTGTTTCTTCCCCCCAGGGAAGGAAAGGCAAGAGAGAGCTGCTGTTTATGGTTTTAGCCAGCAACCAGGGCTAAATGGTAACAAACACCCTGACGCTTTGTATTGTTCCAGTGAGTTGGGTTGCCATGTGAATTCTGCATCAACAAAAGGCTGATTTAGGAGAGAGGAACATGAGCACTTCTCTCCTGCTCTGTATTGCTTTGCTTAAGCTTGTATATGGATGAAAACAGAGCAAAAGCTCATCTGAATTTCATGTTGGTGACATCTACTGGACTGAAATTACAGCTTGTCATTGAGTTTGGATGGATTGAGACACTTGGGGTGGTACAAAGCATATGCAGCAGTAGGAGTTGCTGTAAGCAAAGGAAATTTTCTGCTAGTGTTCTGTGGCTGAGCACTTATATCTGTATGCTAATGGAATAACAGAAAATGGCTCTATCCCAGCATGGTTCCATTATGGCAGTCCTCTGAAGGAGTGTATTTTTTGTCTAACAACTGAGATCATCCCCCCTTAGAGAAGCTCTACTTAAAGGTTTTAATCACGAAAACACATCCAGATGTCTTTGTCAATCTTTGTTTTGTGTTTATCTTAACAGGGGTTAAGAATAAAATGAATTAAGGGAAGAAAAAAAATTGGTAGTACAAGAATGCCATTTAAGTTACTGTGATTGAATCTCATCTCCTGAGCTAAATAGTGCAGTAATTAAAGCAGTATTTACAATGCAATAAAAGGAAAGCTAATTACTGGCAAATGTGAGCTAGATAATGCTTTTTCTCAGGGAAACTAGTGAAGGATCAGGCCAGAGCAATAAATCCTTCAACAACCTCATTTGTTAATTATCTTCATAATCCTCTTGCCTATAATGATTATCTAATTTATTACCACCAAACAGGAAAGCAGTATAACGTGAAATGACTGAAGCAATCAAGCAAGCCAGAGTTTGTAGGCCTAACTCTGTAGCTGTGTGCTTACAGGTCAGTAGGAAAGTGATTTTCTATATTGACTAGTGCCATGACAGTTGAGACTTGGGCAGAATGTGTCAGAATGAGAGGCTGCTTCTTACAGAGCTGTGAGTTGCTGCTACACAGCAGACATTCATGGAGGTCCTCTTCTTAGAAGGCCTTCCTACCACAATTAAAATAATGGATTTCTTCACTACACTGAGTTTAAAGGCTTTCAGGTAAGACAAATAAGCCAAATGATTCTACCAAGCAAACTGATAGAAACTAGTTTAAGTATATAACTAGCCCCTAATTAAATATGGTACATTGCTTTTCAAAAACTACACCAAGTGAAGTCAGAGCTTGCAGATCTATTTGCATCCTCTGGAGGAGTCATTGGCTGTGGGCATGGAAGAATAATTTGGTATACTGATTTTTCTGGTATACTGATTTTTCTGGTATACTGGTTTCTCAAAAGTAACTGAACAAGTTCCTTTGTCATGGATTCTTAAACTAACTAGCCATAGGTAAAAGCAAAAATCATCACACAGTTAATTAACTGGTCGAAGACAAAAAATGACGGGAAGGAATGGTCAGCGTTGGTAGTGGAAGAAGGTCACCCAATGGAGTCTTTGCCATGCGTTGTACCCTTTGCAAATACAACACAAGACAGAAGGCAGCTTTTCCCTCACAGAGCTTGCAACTCTGATATTGAGCCTATATTGTGCAAGACAGAGTTTCCTAAACTGACTCTTAAGTGAACTAAGCTGTACATGGAGAATATTACAGTCCCATACAGATATCTTCAATCCTGAAAGCACCTTGGCTGCATTAATGTGGCGTTGCACACAGGCTAACTACTTCTGTCTATCAGCTGAACTTTATTTGCAAAGGTGTGATGCCACGGTGACGTGGTCATATAGCACTAGATGGTAGTCTGTGCTAGTCACAGAACTCCTCCACCAATTTCCCCTACATGTAAATGAGACAGGACTTGGAAGAACAGAAGGCAGAGAGCCCTAATCTCTGGAAACCAGTGCAGCCACTTAAGACTTTCAAGTATGTATTTCAATCTTTGTAATAATCTAAAATGAAAAAGGAAGCACAGGGGAAATTAGGAAGACAATTACAAAGGAACCAAGAAATATCACCAGCAAGATGGTTTTGAGTCACGCATTTGAACCTTCTGAGCAAAGCATGGAGTTAGTTTGTTATCAGTCACTAGCCCTCAGCCTCATCACCCCAGGCTCATGCTGTAGCTGTCCGTCACATTCCTGAGGAACGTCTCCAGCTTGTGAGAGATGTCTATGAATGTGAAGGTGAGTGGGACCTGGTGGTCATAGACAGTATCTAGAACAGTGCTTGGGGAAGAGGTAAGAGTGGGAACAAATAGAAATGGAATCAAAATAATTTTTACAGGTCTGAGAGCTGAATGACTGATCCTTTCCCTGATCTATGCAGACATACCTGGGCAATAAAATATATTTTCTAGAGGTGACACAGCAGCAGTGAATCGCTGATGGTGACAGCTATTTTATTCTTTTCTACTTTCTTAGCCCCACAACATTATTACCCTTTTGCACTGTCAGATATTAAAATCATATTAATGATCAGGAACTGTATTAAACTGTCTGAAAATGAAATAATATGGGAGCACATTTGAAGGTTAGAGACAGCCCTTGGGTGTAATTCACTAAACTGTAATCTACCTGCCTGGTACTCTGCAGATGAAGCAGGAAGCATTGTTTCTGTAAAACTAATTACCACTAAGAAATACTCCCCCACCTTCAAAAATGCAGGCAAACAATATTCTGTACCTCTCAAGCTGTTTAAGCTAGACAGATGAAAAAGGGTAGTCATCCAAGCACAGACCAGCTTAACAGACAATTTTCTTCATTGCACCATCACAGTCTTCCTTAACTCAGCCATAAGGAGGAATACATTGCTTCCATTACATGCAAAGGTATATGAGAGAGGGGGAAAAAAACATTGTCTAATGATCAGAGAAAGAATTGGAGATACAGCCCATTGCCACAGCAAAATAGTTACCAGGAGTAGTTTAGCAGCTATTTGAGAGGTAACTGAAACCCCCTAGAAGGAAATATTTTACTGGAATTAACAAGACTCACAGCCAATTCTGACTATTTGTGTTCTATAAAAAGCTATTTCAGTGCCCCTGGTCTTACATTAATGAAACAGGTATAATTACTGTTTCACTTCTCTCTGTAACGCAGGTGAGCTGTTAATCCAGAGTCTAAAGAAAGTATCACTCAATCAGGCCCTCACGGAAGGGTTGTACTGTAATAGGTGTGTCATAAATCATACAGAAAGGCAATGCCCAAATCCTTCCTGAGATGTTACTATCTAATTTTTTCATCTTTGAAATTAAGAATGTCTTATCTGGCAGACAATAAAATGAAGCAAATTTTATTAATTATGTTTATAAAACAATTGAAATTAAAACATTTATCCAGAATTTAAGTTTCTGATAAAAGGGCCAATTCATTTTGTATTTGATTGGGAGGGCACACTAGAGGGAGAATGCAGGGAAGGAAGAAAACCATTGGAGTATTTGCCAACATAACTTGAGGTTTTTTTAAGCTTCTGCTCCTTGATGTGACAAAACCTGTAAGAATGAAGTATTTTACAAATAAAGATATTTTACAACAAGCTTGATGCTACCTGCAGACCTTTATTAAGTCTCATTGTTGTACAAGACCACAAGTTCCACAGATACCACCTGTAGGTAAGGTTGCCACTACACTACTGATCTAGAAATAATTACGAGATGTTTTCTAAGTGACAGCCGAAATAACAGGAATATTCATTATCATCTTATTTTTGTGTTGTGGAGGTGTAAATATTTGAAATGCTTTGCTTTGCAATGAAGTCAACTGCAGAAGAAGGACAGGACATATGAAGTTTATGTTAGAATTCAGAGATAAAAGAGACAAACGTGTAAGTAAGTAGTGAGGACCCTCCCTATACTGGAGATATACAAATTTTGACAGGAATGACTTCTATGCATGGTGCGCTACATCTAGCATTAGATATTTGATGTAAATAATCCAGACAAAGAACATAATAAACTGTCAGGACTACTTCCCGTTGATAAGTCAATGAAAGTAATGTATGAGCATGTGAGATCAAAACTGAGAGCACAGTACTTCAGTAAAATGATTTGCTAGTTAATTGTGACAATTCTTTGTGTGGCAAAATAACATTTTAGTTTCACTTTTCTCTGTTCATCAGAGTGCCAGCCAGAGGCATATTTCTTCAATTAAGGCACTCAACTATTCATAGATAAATACTACAATGGATAGTACCTAGGCCTCTCTGCACTTGCATTGATCTTTTCAGCAGCATTGGTACTACACCTTACTGTGATGATATATATTTTTCTGAGTGAAAGACATCAGGAAATAGCTTTTTCAAGCTGAGTTGGTAACATCCTGTGTTGTTTCCTATGCCTGTCAAATCTATCAATTTGATCAATACTCACATCTTTGCTTCTCCAGTACAATTAGCTCCCACTGGCTAGCAAAAATGCAGAAAATTCCGGCAGCACCCTTGATTATTGTGTACCTGCTATGGTGGACCCCATGACCCGCTCATCTGTTCTTCTTTCTTTCCTGGAAAAAAGGCGTTTATCTACTGTTTCCACCTCTTGTATCATGGGCAGCTTCTGTACATCTGGAATTATTAAAACATAGTTACACATCCTCTGCTAATAGAAGATTGTAGTACTATGGTCATCCTAAACAGAGATAAACAACTTAAAAAAGTGAAGCGTATCACTTTTTAATGAGGAAGTATACACATAATAATATACTGCATGTGAAAGTCAACTACAGGTAATGAGGTGGAAGGTTTATGTGCATTAAGGCAAGGATCTCTGTCACGGAGGCACCCTAAAAATAAGTTTAGGCAGACAACAAGGTCCAAACCAAACTCTATTCTAGCCGGAAAAGTACCACCTATAAACAGATTAGAAACGGGGTTTATACAATTAGTTAGCACTCCAATAACATAAGATACAGGTTCGGATATTAGGTTAGGAGATTATTTGGGGTGCAGCAAAATAAGAATAATGAAGATCCACGGTGTGCATATATACACTCACAAGAAAACAAACTGGAGCCCTCTCTGCCCCATTTTATCCATAAGAGAGAAACACTAGCCTGTTGTGGCCAGGACTTACGCTTGCCTGCCAGGCAAGGAATTTACACTTGTCTGTCCCAGACGAGGACTTTACACTTGTCTACCAGGCAAGGACTTATTAAAGCATATCTTCAATAATTTATCACTCATCCATACGCGGGTGTGAGGTGCTTCCCATTCTGGGAAGTTACCTTAGACAGCTTCTCCGTCTAAGGGGAGTGACTCTGGCAGCATGGCAGACCCGCAGCTCCGAGAAGACCACACAAAGGGGGTCTTCAGCGGGAACCCCATTTATAGTCTGTTCAGATCTGGCTGTGGGCATTCCAGAAGCTTCTTGGCTTCTCTGGGCTGTGGGCATGCTTGGCCTCTCCTCTGCTAACGACACTGGCCACCGACTCTGGGTCTCCACAAAGAGAGCCATTAGTGGCCCCATTGAAGGCCCCAGTTCTGAGAGGGGGATGGGCAGCTACCAGTGCAACTGCCACAGCAGTTCTCAGGGCATGGGGGGGGGAAAGTGCAACTGCCACAATCTCCATTGTTCTGTTCTCCACAGCAATCTTTATGCTGAGATGGTATATACTGCTTGTTAGACATCAAACACATTTGCTTTTAGTAATCTCAAAATACATTCAAATACTTCTAAAAATTAATTGTCCTTATGGGTAAACTTTGCATTTCTTAGTTGAAAATGACAATTTTAAGTCCAGCTTCATTAGAACACTTAGGAAAAAAAAAAAAAAAAGGTGCTTTTCTATTTCGTGCAGATAAATGGACTAAATACTGAAGTACTACTTCAGATACTGTTTGGGTCTTAATTAGGCTAAGCTTTCACTGAGTTCAGTGGGAGATTAAAGCTTCAGTTCTAAAAATATCTAATTGCATGTATGCAGCAAATGGATAGTCTTGTAAGTATTTGTAAGATAGGTGCCAGAGATATCAGCCTATCTGCTTGATTTCTGCTTAATTTCTTGCTGTTGACTGTCATGCTTCAGATAAATGTGCAAATATTATTAATATATGAAACAGTTCCTAGTTAGAGGGATATTAATAAGTCATTCCAATTAATGAATGATCACTTGTGATACAACAGCATTTGCAGATTAGGTTCAGGGACAATTTACTCATTTGTGAGGAGTGAAAACCCTTTGCACAGTCTTTAGGACTGGAGGAGGATCCTGGCAAATCAGCTCGTCTTTTGGCCAAAACCTGACATTGAGTGCATGCTTCCCAGTCAGGATTAGGGTCCTGAGAGAGACTTGCTTACACTGTGCGAGAGTGTCTTTGGGCAGTGAGGTCTTAGGCAGCAATGAACAGATCTCAGAGACATTTAGTTTCCCAGTCTGCCACCAACAAGTTCAATAGCCAGGACGCTGGTGGAATAACAGTGTGATATATGTACAGGAAAAAGCACTATAGATTAGATCAAACACCCATTCTAACTAATAGTGGCCTGTCATCTTTTTGAATTAGACATACCTCTTCTGCCTTTGAGATCATGGTGTAATGCTGTATTCTGCAATCGCTAGAGTGGTATACATGGGTTGACATAAACTCTTCCAATGTTTCTGCTGCATTCAGAGTTCTGTTTTTTCCCCTTTTTGGAATGGCTGATTGTCAGACACTGCTCAATAGCTGGTGCATTGGACCCTGCAGTAGCTGCTTTTCAACAGTGTTTGTTCACTGTTTAGTTCAAACCCCTATGTACATCATTTACTTTACAGTGAGCAACTGATACCTTTTGGGATGACAGTGACGATATAAATCCGAGCTTTCACTGCTGGGATGTTTGAGTCAGAACCGTCCTATCTTTTGAAGATCTCATTTTCTGCTGCCTCTCTTATCATTGTTAACTAATATATTTTGCTTTTAATAAAAATTACTATAAAATAGATAGAAATCATCAGTGCCAAATTACTCTTTTTCCTATGTGCTAAACCTCTCCATAGTTGTTTCCTCTGTTGGAACATAATTTGGTAGATTTTTATGTTGCTTTGAAATTCTAGGTCTTCCTGATTTGAAAATAAAAAACATAAAGCTCTCATTCCTGTTTAGTTCAATTTAGAGGCAGCTTCCAGGCTCTATTGAGCAATTCAGCATTCAACCTCAGCATTCAGAGGGTTAAAGTTTTAGTGTAAAGGCTATTCCAAATGTGTATGTCATTTCATCTCCCTGAAATTATACTTGCAAGCTATGGGTTCTGTCAAATAAATAACACTGTGTCTCTCTCATGAATCAGTGTTAATAGAGCACGACATTAAAAAGAAATATATACATATATAATTTTTTGTCTATCACATACTTAGGACAGAAAACAGCACCGCATGGAGAGGCCTAAATCGAATACTGTTTGCCTGCACTGTCCTGAGTCTGTTGTATTTACTCGCTGTGAAAGAAATGATAACAAAAAATATAGTTATTGGTTCTTCCTCCCAGTCCGTATGTTTTCCTTTTGTCAGCAGCACAAGACTGTACTTGAAACACGAACCATGATCTTGATACAAAGAGCTGCCATCAACTCTGGTGTTTTGAGACTTTTTCTGCCTCGAAGCCATGTAGAGTACCTCCCAGCAGGAAATTGTGCTTCGCAGATTTTTCAGGTAACATCTGCAAAATTGCAAAAAACCCAAATGAAACCAGAGGCACTGGGGACTCCCCCCTCTCTCTTTGAAGGGGATTCCGGGAAGAATTCACAGCCCAGTTGGCCGTTTTGCACCAGCACAGTCATCCTGGTGTCACGTGATCTGTAACATCTGTTCCTTCACCAATTAGACCATTTCTGAAGGATAAATTAAAAGCAATTCTAATTAAACACTATAATGGAACTATCAATCTGTGTTACTGAGGCAGAACAAGGATGTAATTAGTTATTGATACAAAAAGATTTGTTTAAAGTAGTTTGGTTTGCTGTCAGCCACCACAGGCTTTAAGTGAGCCTGAAAATAGCCACCACTGTATCTTTCTTTTAAGCTAAAGATATACATTGAAGCAGATTCTTTTAAACTACACAGTCAGTTGCTCCATGTTCCTCACTATTTTATAGAAGAAATTTCCACATTTACTTGTAATGTTATGTATTTTGTCTGGCAATATATTGCCTGCACTATTCGGATGATCTATTTAACATATATTGTATTCACCACTTCACTGTATGAGCAGGCTTTTCTTTAATTATTTTAAAAGCTGAAGGAGAACTCTTCATACTTCAACATTTACCAATCATTGCTACCTCTGCTACCAGAGAAAATGCTGTTTTAAACTCAGATGAAATCCTGCAGAACCAGATTTAACAGGAGAGTGTGGAGGAAACATGATGACAGTATATGAAAGGTAAGAGGAGGTGGGAAGATTTATCTGAATGAGGAATGAATACAAATGTCTCTTCCTTGTAACACAGAAGTCTGGTGTGTTTTTCTTAGGTGGTGAACCTTGGTGAATTCACACTTTGCAAGGTTTACAAGATTGTAATGACCAAAATCAGAGGTCTTACCAAAAAGAGCCGTGGAAACAGTTTGAAATGAGCTAGCTTTAGTAAATCAGTTCTGCACTTGATTCCATTTTCATTTAATGGTCTTAATTAGTTTTCCTTCAGTATTCACTCCATAGCTTTCCATGATCTCGTGGTAAGACTAGTCCCTATAGTTACCCACATTATGCTGTTTGGACTTTATCTTAAACAAAAAGAATTACACCAACTCCTCAGATATTTTACCTGTTCTGAAATGATAGATTTTTATAAAACTGCCAATCTTGCACTATTTTTGAATGTGTGCCTTCTGTACACAACTACTGCACTCACAAGGGCTGGACTGTTCATCAAGGAAAGAAGCAGAGAGATTCTGCCAAGACTAGACTGGAAATAGTTTATAATCTCTGCTGTAATTTGTTTTTTTCTCACCCACTTCTGCTTCCCAAGCAGTGAAAATGAGTTCTAATGGAAGACACAGAGATGGAAGTAGTGTAGCAACTTCATCTGAGTCGATCTAACCTGTGAACATTATTTTCACCCCAAATTAATTTTATCAGAGGATTAAATAAAAGGGGAGTGTAAAATAGTAGTGTTTTGTTCCTCAGTAAATAACACAGCTAGTAAAAAAAGTTATTTTAAAAATAACTTAAATAAATTTTGTGGTTTGAGTTTTTTGCCTGAGTACTGTCATGTGGATTCTATGCAACCTTAAATTTGCCAGGTTGTCCATAAGGAGTGTAATACAAATTTGGACATTTAGAAAATGCAAATATAAAATTATTTTTGAATAGGTGGAGGAAGTGGTTTGTAAAATGTAGACAGACGGGATTATTTTCTTCCAATGTACAATACACCTCTACTGGGATGAACACTGTTTACTCCTCAGTCATGGCTTTAATGGAAAGCAAAACCAGCACCAGACCACTGTTGCATGGAGTTGTTTCATCTGCTACCAGAGGACAATTCACTTCTCTTTGTACAACACAGAGGGCTATTAAAAAAACATCCTTCTATCAACCTGGATTTATTCAGTTAAATCAAGACCAAACTGTTTTCCACATCTTTCTCTCTGTAAGACTGAAGGAGATTCGCAACTCATGTGACAAAGCATTTAATTTCTAACCCAAGTTTGGGCACAGTCTTAGCTGGAATCCACATACAAGAAGCCAGTGAATGACAGATACGTCATACTAAATTTCTGGCATGGTCAGTTCACTCATGTTCATCTATAAAGCTGTCAGACCACTCTGACCACAGACAACATAGGTCTGATTAGAAAAAAAATCCATCTGTAAAGCAAAAGGCTCTTGTTACCTTTTTAAAAAATTCCACTGCTCAATATCTTGCTTAACCCGTAAGTGTTCCAGTCTGTGGGAACAATAGCAATTGCTAATACATTAAAAGAAGAACATGTCTACAATACAAGGCCAGTGAATACCTTACTTCACTGTATTTTTCATTTTGTTTTACATTTCTCTTTCTTCAGTGAGGCTTAACTCAACCTATGTAGAAAAAATGTCAGGAAAAAGATCTCTATATGGCTTAGATTGAAACGAAGATTTATGGCCTTATCATTGCTTTTTATAACTTAAATCTCTGAAGTTCATTCTCACTTCTTTTAGGTCTCCAGTGTTCAAGAGTAAAAGGAAAATTTCCCACTGGTAATTTTACTCCGTCACAGTTTAATCCTTAGGCTGCGATGAGAAGTACTAAAGAATAACCAACCAGCTAATGTGTCTGAGATATCGTTTGTTTTATTCATGTGAATACATTTATGCAATAGAAATTGTGCTTTTTTCCTGCCTATTAGAGGATAGTTGGTGGAGCATAATAATCTCATATTAAATGTGAAATCAGAATATAATATACTTTCTTTTTATTCAGTTTCTAGGTTATGTTTGCTATATGATTACTTTCAAATTTATAATTGTATTTGGGGACAAGAGATTAAGGGATCATCTCACAAATTGCTATGGTGGCCTTCAGAGGAAAAAAATTACCCTGACTGATTTATGTACCAGTCCCTAGAATAGGGCTTTTTTGTTTAGAAACATAGTGAATATACAGTCCTAGAAAAACAATCCTGCCCTTCTTGAAACAGGTGATAGCTTTCATATTTGAGTTCTGTTCCTGGCCAGTACTGTGAGGGACAATAAAAAGGGCAAAAAGGCAAGCCAGAAATAACATCGGCTCATTACTTGATGTGCATGGTCACCTCATAAGCAGGGACAGAGACAAAGCAGAGAGGTTTAATGCTTTCTTCATCATGGTCTTTAACACTGAAGACGGGCTCTTGGACCCCCAGAACTCCCAACCAACCCTGAACTTGTGCAGGATTTGTTGCTCCAGCCAGATCCCTATAAGTAAAAGTGGCCTGATGGGATTCATCTGAGGGTGCTTAAAGAACTGAGTGATGTCATAGTGAGACCTCTCTCTGTGATTTTTCGATGTTCTTGGGAATCTGGAGAGGTCCCGGATGACTGGAAGCTGGCAAATATTGTCCCAGTCTTCAAGAAAAACAACAAGGATGACCCCGGCAACTACAGCCCTGTCAGCCTCACTTCTGTGCATAGCAGCATTGTGGAGAAGATTATTCTGTGAGTTATTGAAAAACACCTGAGAGACAACGCAGTCATTGATCCCAGCCAGCATGGGTTGATGAGAGAAAAGTCCTGCTTGACAAAACTGCTTTCTTTCTACAGCAAAGTTACTTACCTAGCTGACCAAGAGAAGCCAGTCAATGTGATCTTTTTGGATAGAGCCTTCAATACTGTCTCTCACAGTGTCCTCCTGGACAAGATATCCAGCATACAGCTGGATAAACACAGTACAGTGGGTGAAAAATTGGCTGATAGGCTGGGCTCAAAGGGTTCTAGTAAATGGGGTTATGTTGGGCTGGCAACCAGTCACTGGCGGGATTCCACAAGGGTCCGTCTTAGGGCCAGCACTCTTCAATGTCTTCATAAATGACTTGGATGCAGGACTTGAGGGAACACTAAGTTCACTGATGACACAAAATTGGGAGGAGCTGTTGATACTCTTGATGGCAGAGAGGCCCTGCAGAGGGATCTGTACAAATTGTAGAACTGGGAAATCACCAACCGCATGAAGTTCAACAAGGGTAAGTGCCGGATTTTGTACCTGGGACATGGTAACCCTGTCTGTACATACAGACTGGTTGACGAGATGCTGTAGGGCAGGTCTGCAGAGAAGGATCTGGGGGTTCTGGCTGATGACAAGTTGAACATGAGCCAACAGTGTCTCTGGCAGCCAAGAGGGCCACCCGTGTCCTGGGTGCATCAAGCACAGCATTGCCAGCCGGGCGAGGGAGGTGATTGTCCCAATCTGCTCCGCACTGGTGCAGCCTCACCTGGAGCACTGTGTGCAGTTCTGGGACCCACAGTATAAAAAGGATATAAAGCTACTGGAGAGTGTCCAGAGGAGGGCCATGAATCTGGTGAAGAGAGGCTGAAGTCACTTGGCTTGTTCAGCCTGGTGAAGAGTGGACTAAGGGGAGACCTCATTGTGGTCTACAGCTTCCTCAGAAGGAGAAGAGGAGGGGCGGGCGCTGATCTGTTCTCTCCAGAGACCAGTGATAGGAACTGAGGGAGTGGCAGGAAGATGTGCCAGGGAAAATTTAGGTTGGACATTAGGAAAAGGTTCTTCATCCGGAGGGTGGTGCAACACTGGAAAAGGCTCCCCAGGGAGGTAGTCACAACCCCAATCCTCACAGTGCTCAAGCAGAGTCTGGACAACACCCTGAGACACATGGTGTGAATTTTGGGGTTGTCCTATGCAGTGGGAGGAGTTGAACTCAACGATCCTTGTGGATCCCTTCCAACTCGGGACATACTATGATTTTATGATTCTATGATTTACTGACTTGTAGAACTGTAGGTTGTAGCAGATGGAGCAAAACATCAAACCCACTGGGAACTTCGTTAGTGTTTACAGTCAACTGCCATTATCGCATTACCTGCTTGTTTTGCCACTACTACAGCCTAAACTAAGAAAGACTAGTATTTTAGAAAGTACCAGTGCAGGTAAAAAGCAAAGTACAAGTAAAAAAAGATAGAAAATCACAGATTTGAAGCACTGTTATTCTGGAGCTATTGCTGAATGTCCTTGGTCCTTTGCAGAAGAGAACAGTTCTCCTTGGAGAGATGAGCAAAAGTTTATTCTGTTGCTCAGTGACATGTTTTCAGTAGATATTTTCTCTTTATTTTTAGTGCTGCGCTATCTTCACTATCTGCAATGTGACTGACAGGTAATTTCAAAGGACGATCTACGAAATGCGCTGATGACTCTGCGAATTTTGTGATGACCCACACCAGGCATAGAAAATGGCACCATACAGGCCTGTTAATGAGTGTGCTACGAATTAGAGCCTGTAGCAGTACCATGAGTTGTGCTCTTGCAACTATTTATTGCAAATCAATAGCGTGGTTGAAACATTACAAAACATAGATGAAATGATAACGCTTGCTATGATGAGGTTAGAGTTGAAAAGACAAGTGATTATGTTGCAGATCCACAATCTAGTAGTTAACTGGAAGACTGGTACCATTATTTTTCCTGAGATTTTGTCACATTAGAAACTAGCTAGCTAGATTAGCCAGATAGCTAGAACATAATCATTTGGCTGATAATTATAAGGAGACTGTACAGAATTATATTTTAAATAGGAGGTCAAATTCTGTATTGGAGGGCCATTTTTGCATAATTCCTTAACAATTAGGAAATTATTAATAGATACTAAAAGCAAGTTATAGAGAGGAATAATAGGATTGTAGATAGTTACGTCCCCCAGTTTGGGACACAACAGATTTTTTTAAACCACGGTTCTATGTAGCGAGTTGGCCTGTTTGGCTTTATATCAGTTGAAGAAACATCCTGTCCTCCTGTTTGCTAAAGTACTCGAGTTTTGCTTTGACAATTTTCTATATACTTTTCCTTGACTTTGTAATGACTTCCAAGGGAAAGATAAAAAATTTTGGTCTTTAAACTCTAGTAAGACAAGGGTAAACCAGTGATTCAGACAGTTCAGAGACCTTTTGTATTAAGGATCATTTATGAAGAACTGCAAGTGTAAACTCTGTTCTGTTGTCTCCCCTGGAAAGAATATCCAGATATCCCAGAGCAAAGCTTGACTGCAAAGCTACTAAGACGGTAATGTACGTTGAGTTTTGATTCCCATACGATACTTTCACTGTCATGACTTCCCACAGAATATATGGGAATTTACATGAAAAATTCATGGCAATTTGGCATTTGGTGTTCATTTGTGGTTTGAAAGTCTATTCTGAGAAGGTAATTTTTTGTGACAAAGCAGATTCTATGCTTGAGATAAGTACAAACTGCTTCCATCTACTTTGGACGTTATCTAAGCCTCAGTGAAGTAGGCAGATACATTTATAACATCCTGAAAAAAATTGGATGAGGTCCTCCTGTTCCTGCAAAATTCAGAATATTAACAGACTGAAAGGATTCTGATTTCATTTCTCCATAATTACTGAAGTCCTTGTGATAACATATCCTTCTCTGCGTTGACAAAACAATGAGGAAGATATTCATTACGTACTTGATTTTTTTGCAAATAATAATCAGTCCTGTTAGTGCTTAGACTGGAAATGACCTGGAAGATCATGTTTCCAAGTACTTTGGTGCTTCATTAACATTTTGGCCATTAGTCAGGAGTGTTTCAAGAGCATCAGCCTGCTTCTGTTATGTAGTACCTTTACTGTATATTCTGATACGTGATTAAAAAGGCAGTTCTTGTAAAATCAATCATACAATTTCACAAAGAGAAAATTCTTATACATTTTTTCACTCTTACAATTCATGTCATAACATTGCTGCTAGTTATTATGACTGTAAGAGGGCCTTAGAGGCCTCAGCTCAGATCTAGACCCCATTGATTTATGCAGTGTAAAAGTACTTAATATTATTTTGCACTCCTTGTCTTGATATCTTGTACCATCTTCACTGTTTAATATCATCCATATACCACACCTGAAATGGCTGTTTTCTAATACTTGTTCAAGTAATTTCTGGATGCATGGTTTGAAAGTGGTTTGGAAATCCATATAAAGACATTATATAAATCTGACATCATTATAATTGCTTATTTTGGAGATGCTTCTTAGATAATTTACAAAATAAAGGTGTAAATTTGGTCCAATCTCAACAGTGGGTTTTAGCCTGGAATACCAATCTATTCACAAAATGGAAGTAAGTTCATTTTGTGCTGGTATATAGCTTTAAAAAAAAACCCCAAAGACATATCCCACTGAAGCGCACACCACTTCTTCCAAGACAGAGAAATAAATCTCTGATCTTTCAGTCTGATTACTTCTGATGTCTCTGCAGTAAATATGGATCAGATCACCTAGCTGCAGAGGAGAGGACACTAAGTTTCCTTTAATTCTTGTTTTAAAAAGAAATCTGCTTCTGTGAAAAAATTACTTGCCCTGGAATGCATGGTAAGTAAAAGGCTGAATTTCTTTTTGAAAAATGCTTTTCTTTCTTTGCTTTTGCATTTCTGATATGTAAAATATATCCCTGCAGTGCACAGAACAGAAGAGCCTGCAAAGTACTCTGGAGGAGACTCTGCTCCACGTTTCTTTTTTTGTAGAAAGTGTCTGTGGCAGATAAATATAAAGTGGGAGCTATGGCACAGAACTGAGCTAACAAACATTTAGGCTCCACAAGGAAACCCAAGTTTCTTAATTATGTGGGATGGTATGCATAAAGGTTATCACAAAGTAAATTGTTTTGGTCAAAGCTTTATTGCCTGAATTATGTAACTGAATTAATTTAACACTTGATAATGCACTGGAAATGAATTGTGCATCTGCTCAAATTTCTGAGAGGCCAAAACCTCACCTCAGTCAGTTTCCCGCTGAGGTGAGAGGAAGCTTTGTTGTTATGTGTGTTGTCAAAAGAAAGGCCCTGCTTTCTCCTTATTTATTTAAACTGTTTAACTGAGAACAGCAGAAGAAAGGTATTAAATATAAAAACTCTAGTTCAGTATAAACACATCTGTATTATCTTGAAATGAGAGGAAAAGCTAATTATTTTTAATGTGAAATTTTGAAGCAGAGCACTCTATCTCATTTATTTTAAATGATATCAATACCTAAATCCCACACAAAACAAGACAATAAATCTAAGCAATAATGTGATATAGTAAAATCGATATTGATTATTAGGAGTAAAAGTGCTTTGTGAGGAACAGTAATAACTTTTTAGGATCCCTTAGGAAAAACATTGTAACAGAACTAGAATAAATTACTACAATCTAATAACTTTTTAAATAACTAAAATTCTTTAATGGAATATATGTTGTCGAAAGAGCTGTTGTTTTTAAGCACAGAGCAAACAGCTGCTGCATGCAGTTACAGAGCATGCAGGAGTATTGTGTTGTTAATCTACCTTTCTGATTAACTCAAGTTTTTTTTCACACTTTGTCTTGCGCATTCTACCTCTTTCTGTCTAAACCAAGAGTACCCCAAAGGGCCTGAGAAAGGTAGGAACGTTCATGTGGATCAGCTGCCCTCTAAGTACTGTCCTCCAATATCATTTGCACTAATAAATTAGAAGCATTAGGCAGTAAATTGCTGTTTATAGTACGCAGCTTGTCCCTTGCCCTCCTTCTGTAGAAGGAAACCTGGAATGTCTAATTTTGAATGGTGCATTACTTTTCTTTAATATATCTGTTAGAGAAGATAAATGCATGACAGAAGACAAATCAAAGAATTAAACCTTGCATTTGGGCTGGAAACGGCAAGATTTGTGAGAGTCGTTTGTTCTTGGGAGAACTCAATAGCAGCTTTAATGATTTCTAAGACAGTTCCATCTGCACATATGAACTTTCCCATCACTGAAAAGTGTTCAAGGTTCACGCTGTCATTCCTGCTCAAACCAGATATTCCAGGCCCAGACAATTGAATGCTTTTAGGAGAAGCCGAGACCTTGAACTCAATTCACTATTTTATAGCAAGCAGTTTTATTGAGTAGAGGACAAATCTGATGTGCTTTCAGTAGCCTGTGTTGCTAGGGAGATGTGTTACAATACTCTACAGTATTAGGAATGTAAGTGCACAAAGGCATTGTACCTTGGTCATCCTATTACTACTATTCAGTGAAGAGGTGAGGGAGATATGAACATGAAAATCCCATTTTTCACCCATTCTGACATGACTATTTAGAATCTGTTTGGTAGACATGAGCCCTTGTGCTCCAGCGGCCTGCAATAGATGCTAATTAAAAGTTGCTCCAAAATAACTTTTTCAAAATCAAGTAAGAATTATTTTGTTCCCTCCAGTACTCACAACAGCCAGAGATGAAGGTTGGCTACTGTACAATGTTATGTCACAGAGAGAGAGACCCGGGCTCCCTGAACAAGCTTGTCCAGAATAAACGCTGGCAGTAAAGCACTCGAGCTAGTTAATGCCACTTCGCCCATCTTCAGTCTAAACATTGGAGCCTAAAGAAAAAGCTGTGGAGGGTGTCAGTGTGACACATGAAATACTGATATTACAGGGCATTTTGCCTTACATACTTCTGACAGCATTGCTGAAGTTATGAAATTCTGAAAGAGTAATCTGTTATTTATAGCCAAAAAATGGTATTTGTTATTTTTACTGACATGTTGTAGGATAGATTGAATATTCAGTAGAACTGTTGTTTACCTTCAGTTACAGTGTCTGCTGACAGAACCAAATACTTATCTGTGGTTGAAAAAATAATTCATTTCTTCTAGTTTGCTATCTGCCTATACCGTTTGTACATATGCACTCTTAGAGATGTGCACAAGTATACATACAGCTGCAGGTACATCACTGAAAGGTGAGAGGGCTGAACTGGTGTGCCATACTGCACATCAGTATCAGTACCTTCTGCCTGGCTTTTGAAGCCTCATATAAGGATATCTTAATCTTTTGAGCTGCTGTAAGGAAATGTGTCCACAGTATGTAATCAATTCTTGGGCATCATCTGGTGTATAGGCCAAGGTTCATTAATTAGTACTGGGACTATACTCCTCTGTGTGTTGTGTATCTACACTTTGGCTTGTATCTACACATTGTCTTGGGCCAAGAACAGGAACATCCTAAATAGAAAAGGCACATTTCCAGATTTTTTTTTCATAAGAATTGACTGAAAAAAGGAAGCTAGTTTTCTTTGAAAACGACATTTTATTAAATTCAAAACTTTTTAGAAACATAGATTTTGTCCTATTTTCGAATAAGAAAAGGAGAAGATAATTTCTTCAGATTTCATTCTGGTTTCACACTACCAAAATAGTTTTTTAAAATTTTTGTCAGTAATGTGCAGAGCTTAATTTTAACTTCATTGTTTAGATATTATTCTTTTAGACTTTTAAATTATATTAAATTATTTCTCTTAATATTATAACATAAATAACACATTATGTTAAATTACATATTGTACTTATTTTCTCTAAAAATGTTTCAGCAAAGTAATGAAGTGATATGATTGAACGATTTCAGTTCTATTACAAATGTTTTTGAAGTGGCTTTTAGTCTTGACACTGAATTAGAAGAAAATAGAGCTGCTGGTATTTCCTATGAAATGGAAGTGATGTTTTCCAACCTGCTGTATCAATAAGTGACAGATTTACATATGAATGGTCTACTGGTAACAAATGAGAGAAGGAACGGAGTCAATTAATATCAAGTTGCTTCAGTAAAGACCTTAAAAAAAAAAAAAAAGATGAAATCCACTCCAAATTTAAGGGGAATCCTGCATGAAAAATTTCAGTGTGGGTGATGTTGGTGCTCTACATTTATTTGTCTCAGGTTTGGTACTGTTTTGTTTTTCCCCTCAACAAACTGAATCAGAACAGGCTGCATCCCACAGTCCTAATCTGTAATTCCCAGGTAATAATCCAGCCTTGAAAAGAATAGGGAATATTCTTCACCATCACCTTCAATTCATTTAACTGTGCAGTGACACACAGACATTAAGTACCTCTCTGATGCTATGATGCAGACTCAGTCGTGGAGTTTAGTGGTAGGTCCAGAGACAGATCACTGGTGACACACATGCAGACTCTTCATGTTTCAAGCTGCAGTCAAAATGGCACTGATGAGTGGTATTACCAAGGTTGGTAAGGATGCCCAACAGATACTTTAAGCATATTAGTAAAATCCTGAGCTGGTTCAGATCTCATTTCTGCAGTAAATACATATGATTTCACGCTTACACATTTTGGACATTATTGCTTTTGTGAACCAATTATTTTAATGGCAAGTAATGTTCAACATTGTGTCTGAAAGAGGCACACCAAATGTATGTGTGTTCACGCATTTCTTAGACAAGGCAGTTTATCCTCTGTGGCATAATAAATATCTCCGTGAACTCAACTGGAAAATGTGAGGATCAAGCCCATCTGGGGACCTGATATAACAAGCTCCTCCTTGTGGACTTTTTTCTATCTTCCCTGAGAGGATGCTGTATGTTGTCATTCAGCCCCAAATCCTGTCCTTATCCGCAGCATCATAATACTGTATGTTTCTGAACTACCTGTTCATTGTGATATATATGATACATTCAGAGCCTGCTGTTTTATGAAAAGTAGAGACTAAAAAGAATTTTAAAAAGAGTCAATGCATCTGTAATTTTCTAAATTCCAAACTATATTTCCTGTTTCATAGAGAAACTAGAGATTTGAAGAAGACGCAATGTAATCTTTTGCCAATTTTAACAGTGTCATCACTGGCTGGATGCATAAAACACATCTTAAATCAAGGGATTTGACTTAGATGGAAGTCTAGTTTGGCATAAATAAGATTATATGAATATCACGTTTCACAGTTCCATAAAAATCCTGTTTCTGGGGAACTGATTTGCTCCTGGAAACTTCCAGGTCTATTTTTGAATAAAAGCTGAGTCTCATTTTCCTTCTTCCTCCTATCCTTTCCTTCCTCTTTGTGGTAAAGATGACAAAAACCAAAATCAGTACGTTGAAGCTACAGTGACCTTCACACAAAAAATTATTTCAAATTTAAATTGTTGATGACTTTTGTAATTGTCTTTTTGATTTTATGTAATTTTGCAATTACCTTATTATAAAACATTAATCCTTTCCTTATAGATGGTTCATTACGCTTAATATTGCACAGGAGTAAAACTTCAGTGGCTCTCAAATACTACATTATTTCTGTGTCATTTTGCTATTCAAGTTGGGTTCGCTGAATTCATAATTGGGAATCTCCCATGTGTTTTCAACATTAGTCTCAGTGGAAGACAGAATATCCTATTCTGTATACTATTTTTCATTTGATTTCCCTGTAACTATGAAGTTCTCAACTTAGGTCAACAGTATTATCAGCAGAATTGCCTCCTTACTACCCTTTTTTCTGTCTCTAGACCTTTTTGTCTCTAAGTTTAAACCATCTTTTAATCTTCAGCTGTACTCTTGGTAGGTCAATGCATTAAATACATTGATATATTTGCAGGATTTCTTTGGCATTCCTAAGTGGTCACGAGCTCAAGGAAAATTGCACGTGTCCTCCGCATAATATACTGGTTTGCTCATGATTGCAGCTGGAGAGAAGCACTAATGCCTATCAGAGGAAGACAGCAGTGGAAGTTCCATGTCCAACTCCTAGAATTAAAAACAGTGACTACAGCTTGTTTCCTAAATTCCTCAAAAAGAGAAACCCTATGGCTGTTATATCACTGTCTCCTAAGGATGACAATGAGAAAAGAAAGATTTCACTGCATCAAGGAGAGGACAAGTCTTCCTGAAAATGGTATTATCATCAGATGGGAACTGCTGTCCAAAAATTAAACCTGTTCCATAAAA
Organism: Pampusana beccarii; assembly: GCA_013399365.1. NCBI lineage: Eukaryota > Metazoa > Chordata > Aves > Columbiformes > Columbidae > Pampusana > Pampusana beccarii. Next base: position 62,497 of record VWYH01006710.1, on the reverse strand, counting down.
AAGGGTAATTCACACAGTTGAAGTTTGTGCCCTGACAAAAAAGATGTATATATGTGTATTTCACATAACCACTAATACCATTCACTGAATTATCAAAGTCTCTTATTTCTAGCTAAACTTCATAGAGCTATAATAATACAGAGAATATAAACCAGCGGTGGTTAGAAAATTTGATTTATGTTCCAAAGTAGCTCATGTGCTGTGAGTCAGTTCAGTCTGGCATCCTAAAGCAGTTTGTGAAGTGTGTACTAGTTTATTAAAATGATGTTTACAACATCACTTTATGTTTTCAATTACTTCGAAAAATACGGTATTTATAACATCTTCTGCTCTTTATAAAAGAAAATCCCCCTGGTCAGTCATTGTTATGAGTTCTTTATTATGTCTTCATCTGCAACGTGACATCCTCAGTCTTCATCACAGGGTGATGCAGGGCTGTCCATCCCTCATAACTGATGCTTAATTTTTCAAATTAAACTGCATTGATTCCTTCTTTGACTTCTGCATTAAAAATGACCTTGAGCGGCGTGGCGGGTGCACTTGACCCTGCACCAGCCAAACCAGCAGCAATTTGGTTCAGGCTCCAAAGGAGGTAAAGGCCTGAGGTGCAGCCAGGCCAAGAACTCTTTTTAGGGAACCCACAAGGAAACAGGACAACACACTGAACACGAGTAAGTTGTGGGTGCAAGGAATCTCTGGCATTCCTTTCCCACTGTATGCAGTTTGGCTACAAGCCAACCACTTTATTCCATAAATATGGCAGCCTGGGTGAGCCTGCTTTGAGCTTTCTCTGCTAAACAAGTGTGGCTGTATGGCAATCATCTTTTAGGACTCTCAGATCACTGGATGAGCCAAATTCAGGTTGCATATTGATAATTTAGCTTACATAAGTGCTTATTAAATAGAATGAAACACTTAGAATTATAGGGTCGTATGATTTTTAATATACTGTCTGTTTCATGTTACTTAGTAAACTGAATTTGCTGAACTCATAAGCTGTATGTTGTAAAGTTCTGCTCATATTCACCAAACTTGCATCTACTTAATGGAGACAAAAGCAGCTGCAGATTACTATGGACATCTGTGAGATAATGCCTGTTTTGCACTTTGCTGGGAAGAATGGAATTGACTGGGGAGAAAAAGATGTCTTCAAGGCCAACGCAAAGTGATTGTGGACACCTGAGAGATAAGGCCTGTTTTGTACTTCACTGGGAAGAAAAGGGTTCATTCAGACAAAATAACACCTTCAAGGCTGGCACAAAGCAGGTACATACTGCAGTGGACATTATCTATAGCTGTACAAAATGAAGGCCTGTCTGGATTCAATAAGAGGCAAGAAGACCCCAGGCTCAAATATTGCCATTGGACAGAATCATAGTGTGAGGGATGGGTAAATAGTCTGTAAGGGTATAAAAACCCAGGGATTTCTATGCTTGGCTGGCACCTTTGTGAAGGCACCCAGCTCAAGACGACTCTGCTGCTACAGTAGTCCTTTAAATTATTTATTTCTATGAACTGAGAGTTGCCTTAGAGTTTTCTTGAAGAGACCTAGGATCCAGACTCGCCTTCCGTGAACTTCAGTGTGTGAAAGCTTACTTCAAGAGACCTAGGATCCGGACTTGAAAGTGACCTGACACGAGGCTACTAGTGAAGAGGTAAGTAGATCAAGATTGCAGAATAATGAAACTTTGAGATATAAGAGACATAATTGGGTGTGCATATATAGTCCTTCAGCCATAAACAGGTATACTCCCTTACCTGTTTTCCCTCACCATCTGTGTCTCTTAGACTCGAACTGTTGATCAGATCTGGGGCTAAGTTTGGATGCAACTGCACATGGACTCCTGTGATAATGAGTTTAGAAAGCAGGGGTGTCCAATCTGAACCTTGTGACTCAACGGAGGGGCCTTCCTCTACCCTTTTGCATCTCCTGCCCCCATAGAAATCACTCTAAAACAACTCTAATGCAATTCTGCTTGGCATGTTTCCTCCATGCAATAAGTAATGGAACGAATCTTGCCATAAACTCTGTTAAGTCACACCTTTCTTTAAGTGATCTAAACATTGCTCTGTGCCAAGCAGGACCCTAAATCACTCGTCTGTGACAAGTGGTCTTAGCCTAGTGACCCAGGAAGGTTTGGATTTAAAATGAATGACCGAGGGTTCAGCTTTAGTCCCTGTCATATTAGGAATTATACTGAAAAATCTCTTAACAGCCTCCCTGTGTGTTTGGAAAAATCTTTCTGGTGACACCTTGTCAAAATCCTCACTTCATTCTTGCTAGTTTTACTTGCTGGAGACAAGTTTGATCACAGCAGGAGCCCAAACCAAGGTTCATTTCAGAAACCTCAAGCAAACATTCAGAGCTGTCACAATTACAGAAATAATTGCCCTTCTGCCTCTGCCCCACATCTGCTATGGGTAGCTATCGGACTCTGTCAAATTATTATTTTACCTCAACAAAACACATTGCTGCTTCTGTCTTTTGAGTGAGGTGCATTCCATTCATTTACAACATCTAGCAAGAAACCCAGATTTAAACAAATGCCTGTATATAATATTATCTAGTTGCAGTCTCTTGGGGAAGTAAGAAAAATGATCTAGAATGAATACCAGGTTTCGTAGTTGATATAAACAAAGCTATGCCCACTTTGCTCAGGGGGAAATTTTTTCATGTGAGACCAGTGTAGGTTTTCTGCTGTATTTTTGGCATTTGTAGCATGCCAAGCCACTATCTTTACTGTTATTACCCACAAGAAGTTTTTGTACATTTTTTTTTTTAGATTTTTAGTCCCTCAATGACCTTCAAGATCCTTTTTCACTAGTTTGCTTCAATAAGTAATGTATCGTGATCAAAATAATATACCACTTACAACTGGAGCTTTTTGATTTAGGAAATGACCAGCCAATCTGTGCTAATAGTCTGAATTATTTCCTGAAGATTTTTAACCTCACCTGTTGTTTTGCAAGTCACAATGCAAATTGTCATATTTTCAAGTGGCTCTTTTCAGTCAAGTATGTATTTCTCCCCTGTATTTCTTTTTCTTGTTTGTAAGGACAGTACAGATGAAGATCTCAAAATGATCAGGATTTGTCTGTGCAGCTATTTGTATTAACTACAAAGTATACTTTTACTAGACTTTTCTCTGGTTTGGGATTGTTTGTTTTGTTAAATCTTTAACCCCACAGCTCTCCCTCTCCCCCAGACCTGCCAGGAGTGTCTAGATGTTGGATTTCTCCTGGGAAAAAACCAAACCAAACCAAACCAAACAAAACCAAACCAAACCAAACCACACCAAACCAACCCAACCCACACCACCACCACCACCACCACCACCACCACCACCACCACCACCACCACCACCACCACAACAACAACAGCTCAATAGGTATTTTTAAATCTAAATACCATAAAAAATGTTATGTGTTCCAAAGAAATGGCCCCCCAAAAATCCAAATAACAGCCTTCAGTATTTCCCTAAAGGAGTGTTAACTGTTCTCAACATGTATACTGATGGTATAAGGATGATGTGTCTGTTTTAGATAGTTATTCAACATCAGCCAAATGGCCCAAATTTTCTTTCTTGGTTGGTTATTGAAAAAGGTTTTCTTTTTTACATCTTTATTCAGTGGTCTTGGCTCTTTGTACAAGCAAAACATTCTGTTAGTTTCTTCCTTTGCATTAATCAAATATGTCTTCTGTCCTGGTTACTCCATTTACAAGCTGAGAAACCTATTTAGTTAGTCTTGACCCTCAACTATAAAGCAAAGGAAACTCAAGACACAAATTGTAGATTGGTTCTGTTCTTCCAGCTTTATTCTTTATTCCAATAAGAGCTTCTTTATTCCATTAAGAGCTTCTCTGGAAGCTGATGTCCAACTCATCCTCAATTGTACACAGCTGAACTCTATGGTGAGTGCTTAGTGTTCAATAGAAGTAAGCTGGTGCCTGTATGACTTAAATTTTACTTTTTATTTTCCTACTGCTGGGTTCTTTCAGCACCATCTTGCTTCTGGTTACATATTGGATATGTCCTTAGGTTCAAAACCTCTTACAGGCCTAATGTTTGTGAAGTCAACACTCCTCAGATAAAGGAGTAAATAAATACTGAAATAAATACTCCTTAAATACTCCTGTTGATCACAGATTCTTCTTTGGAGCAACAGGAAAATCTTTTACGTACTAAGTGAAGTTGTTAGTGTCGGAAATCATGCAATCTGCTAATGGTCTTTCAAAACTCCATTGCTTGCTGATACAGTTTTGACTCTCTTTCCACTGTACTCCAGAGAGATTCATCTCTAAAAATTTTAACAGGTCTGTTTTTCCATTCAGTATAATTCTCTATACAGTTTATTTGCTTCAGATGCAATGCAGTGCTTGCATATAAAATGCCAGAAAGATACCAGTTTTAACTGCTTTTGCATAGTAGTACTTGGGTTTCCACAACCATTCTCCAAACTTCTGTGTTTGAGGCTACATGACTTAAAGGTATTATTCACAATATTATACAAACTATGTTATGCTATGAGAAAGAAGTAGACCCAAGGTGCTCCTCTAAACAAAAATTAAGGATTAGAGACTGTTATGCTGCAGAGTCCTCCTGCTCCTTGAAGGTCTTGAAGCTCTCAAAATTAAATGAGAACTTGGAAGAAAAATATTAGAAGCTATTTCACATTGCTCAAATAGTTAATGATATTCTTTTCCTTTCACCTCTTTGGATTCTCCATCTTCTCGTATGGTTGCTAAATGCTTTCCTGATGTTTAACTTTGACTGTTCTCTGAAGTCCATGATCCCAATCCTGTGCTACAGTAACTGGATGATTAAGTAGCTTGTCAAATAAATCACTATGTGCACTCAGCTACCATTATTAATCAATTAATCACTTGAGTAAATAATATGTTAATGCTATTCTATCACCTTCAGACAATTCTAGAACTGAAACAGGGAGTGGACTTGAGCTTGCATTCCAGCCTGACCTTGCGCATGCACACCACCAGCAATATAAAACACAGATTATTGATAATTTGGTATTTTTGTAGAGTTGGATTAGAATCAGGCCACCAATAGTACATGACATTAAGACTTCTTAAAAAAAAGGCACTATCATGTACTTCTCTGCCTGGAGTTGACCAATGACATCATCCCAAGAACTCACGGTGAGAAATGATGGTCACAAGGGTGCTATGGAGATGAGCAATGTCTATGAGCAATAGCTATTGTCGTTCTCACAATATCATTACATCAGAGGGATATCCCAGAAAGGGGCTTCTTTGACCTTTTGGAGATGGATCCTCCTGTCTTCTATCTTTCAGCTCTGGGTGCAGCATGATGCCTGCTCGGGGCTCCTTCCTTTCTGTTTCTTTTTTTTTCTGCTTTTCCTTGCTCTAGTCTCTACTTAAGCCCTGGTGGCTTATTTCAGCTCTGCATCAACTCTTGGCCTTTCTACTGTTTTCACATTCCTAATCCACTCCTATTAAGGCTAATCAACATTTAGAATGTTACAAAGATTTACTTAAAGTGAACTGATTCTTCTATTTTACCCTAAAACTGAATAAAATACTCAGAAATAGATTCCCCTTCTCTGACTGAAAAGTAATTAGGCTTTATTCTTAGATGTATTCCGAGATGAGGAAGTGAAATTTATGGTTATGTTATGTTCACAGTAAATCCACTGACTTCAGTGGCACCATTTGAGATTTACATTATGGAGAGAGGGAGAGTTTTACACCACAGACTTTGTTTTCTTTCAAAATCAGAGGAAGGCACAGGAAGTGCTTAATCTATCTTTTGAGCAAAATGTCTCCTGTCAATTACACCAATATAGATATGAGGCAGGGAGTTTGAGATGGCAAAATGGCTACTTCAAGTTTAGAAAAGGTTTAACTGGTAGCAAGTTTTGGCTCTTTGTCTTCTTTTGTGCATCTAACAAATTGCATTTTTACTAGGAAGATGCCTACTACATTTGTGGTGTATTTGCTGGAGGAACAAGAGGCATGTTGCTTTGATTCATTTTTATAACATATTTTTATTCCATATTTCTATATATTTATATTCCTATATATTTCTATATATTTATTCTATATATTTATGCTGACTTTTTACATTTCTCAAGGGAGTATGTGAAGTTTGAGAAGAGAGACATTGAGAAAGGCAGTTCTGAAAGACTGTCTTTTCCACTGAACAGTGTTAACTTTGATAATGCAAAAGGAAAAGTAGTTCTACTGATTTTCAGAAACTTTTTCACTCTCTAGGAATAAAAATTGCATAAGAGTTTCTGAGGCAGCCAGATTCTTTTATTGATAGCAAACGTTGAACTATAGAGTTGGTGCGAAAATATATATTGCTTGTTTCTTTTCCATCAAGTAGAGCTGGAGGGATGGATACTTGTGCACAGTAGATTGGGAAAGGCTGGGGGACACTAGTTTTGATGCAAAAAAATAGTAACACTAAAACAAAGAATGTATTTGATGACTACTAGTGAATGGTGTGTCTATACTTGACTCCCCTCTTTAGTGAGTGGAGTAGTGGGAAGCACTCCTCTTGTCCTTTAAGTGCCCTTGAAGCACAAGAACATGAAACTAAGTTGCTTATCAAGAAGGCAAACAGGGGCTTTGTACTCAGCAAGCAACTGCAGGGCTAAGAGGAGCCTGAACGCATGACTTTTGTCATAGCGCGTGGACATTGTGTGTACAGCTAGCTTGAGCCAATCGTATTAGGGGGTGTGATACATGATCACTGACTGTATCCAATCACAAGCAATAGTCCGCTGCATGATTAGAAGAAAATCCTATATATACTCTGCCGTAAGAGACAATAAATGAGAACGATCATCAATCCATATTGGACTCTGTGTCGTTACTCCGGCCAACTACTCATGCGACCAAAGAGCCTCCGATGATCCTCCAGGCAAACTGCAACAGGGCAGGAAATAATATCCTGATTCCTCTAGGCCTTTTTGTTGTCTCTTACAGTGCTAGCTATTTCTGAGTATTTCTTACGTCAAGGGCACATATTATACATGCTATGCACCGCATTAGCCCTTTGCTAACAGTTAAGAGAGTCGACACATAGCAAATTAGCTCAATGGTCATTGCCAAAGTATTTATTGACCTGATTTTTCCAGTTGCTAGCAAGGTAATCTTGTCTTATTTTCGTATAAGAAAGCTGTCACCTTAAATGTCAGCTGGGCCACTGTGCAACAGAACATGTAAAGCCATGATAAAATAAAATTAAAAAAATATGAGTGCGCTAGAAATACAATCATAGCAGAATAAGAACAAAATAAGAAATTTGGAAGAGAATAGAAAAATTAAACAAAAAACCTGTACATTTTGATTACTTGTGCCTGATAAAATATAGCTTAAGAGTCTTTAAAGATATATCTGACAATATGAAACTGGGAGGAAGAGTTGATATACCAGAAGACTGTGCTGCCATTCGGTGAGATCTGAACAGGCTGCAGAACTGGGCAAAGAAGAACCTGATGAAATTCAACAAGGGCAAGTGTAGGGTCCTGCACCTGGGGAGGAAGAACCCCAGGCACAAGTACAGGTTAGGGGTTGACCTGCTGGAAAGCAGCATTGTAGAGAAGGACCTGGAAGTCCTGGTGGAGAGCAATGTGCCTTTGTGGCCAAGAAGGCCAATGGTACTTAACGGTGTGTTAGGAAAAGTGTGACCAGCAGGTCGAGGGATGTTCTCCTCCTCCTGTACTCTACCCTGGTGAGGCCACATCTGGAGTACTGTGTCCAGTTCAGGGCTCCCCAGTTTAAGAAGGACAAGGAATTACTGGAGGGAGTCCAGCAGCGGGCTACTAAGACAATTAGGGGTCTGGAGCATCTTTCTTATGAGGAAAGACCAATAGAGCTGGGTCTGTTCAGCCTGGAGAAGAGAAAGCTGAGAGGGGATCTTCTTTATGCTTATTAATATCTCAAGGGTGGGTGTCAAGAGGATAGGATCAGACTCTTTTCAGTGGTGCCCAATGATACGGTGAGGGGCAGTGGCCATAGACTGAAGCAAAGGAAGTTCCATATGAATATGTGGAGAAACTTTACTTTGAGGGTGACAGAACACTGGAACAGGCTGCCCAGAGAGGTTGTGGAGTCTCCTTCTCTGGAGACATTCAAAATCCACCTGGACACAGTCCTGTGTGATCTCTAGGTGAACCTGCTTTAGCAGGTGGGTTGGACTAGGTGATCTCCAAAGGTCCCTTCCAACTCCAACCATTCTGTGATTCTGTGATATCCTGAACAGAGATCCATTAGAACCTACAGAAAAGACTTTGGGGAGAAAACTCAACTTCTTAAAATGAATCTATTCCTTTTTTTTCTAGTCACACTGAATTTTGTAAAAAATTTTCTATGCTATATTGATAAAAAAATCATTACGAGCAGTGTTTGCCTGTGGTTAAGATGAAGCAATTTTGCATTTATCATTGTTAACCCAACGTGTTCAAAATGGTAAATCAGGCTACAGAAATCATCACTGTTGAAAATGGAGCGAGATTACCTCACTACACGATGTCATATTACTACTCCACATTTTAAAGCAGAATCAATGAGAGCTTAAACATTCCTGGATATAAACCTGTTCAGTTTGCTCTTAAAAACCTCCACTGGTGGAGAATCCATAAGCTCTCCAGACAAACTGTCCTACTACTTAACTATCCTTTCAGCAGAAGGTTTTCTTAATGTTCGACCTCAATCTCCCCTGCTGCAATTTAATCCCATAAAACCTGTTTAAAAATCATGAGTTTTTAAAAGTAGTATCCCTTGGGATCTTCATATTATTTGCCTTCTAGAGTTTGATCCTTTCAGATTAACCTTTCCAAATGTCTCTTAGCAGCCATGAAAACTTGAAGCTTACTTTCAGAAAAGAAAACTGAAAGTTGAACTCCTTGTAAAATAATAGAAATCTGTAAAGTGGTATTTCAAAAGAAAAAAAAAAAAAACAAACACCTGAAATTGCAGGGCATGTATAACAATAAAAATGCAAGACCAAGAAGCTGTCTTTGAGAAATATACGATGGTTGGTGTGCCAGAATTAGATATGCATTATATAAACGAATCCAAATTTAAGACCTGGTTCAGGACTCCTTTAGACTGGTGAAAATATAGAGAAGCATTGTTAAAATCAGCGAAGTGTAAACTGATGTAAAGTAAGAATAGATCTCATCTTTAAGAATGCAAAGTTGTTTTTCTTGTAAAAGAATGACTTTTTAAGATGTTTTCTATGAACTCTTTCCGCTAAAAACTCAGGGCAAAAAGAAGTGTACTGTGTGTATTTAACTATTATTAAACCAGATGAGCTGAAACAAGCAAATTTGGGGCTAGATTAATTTTTGAAAGTATTTCTAATGTTAACTAATGTGAGTTCCTGAAACCTATTTATTACACTGCATTAGTGGAAAGCGGTAATATAACTCTGCTACACCTCTGGAAGTCAGACATCTCTTAAGTTTGTTCTCAGCACAGTTAATTATAACTTTAATTGTTTTAGGTAACGGAGAAAATTTTTTTTTAAAATCAAGTTTCAGTAGCACTTGAAATATGCAATTGTGATTAAAGGGCTGTGTCTCCCAGTCATGCATTCATTGTTTCGTTAGGGAAGTAAATTATCAATGTAGTGCATTTCTCTGATTTTAGCAATCTCTCAGCTCATCAATGTTGTGTGCAATATTTTTTCTGTCACAGGACTGAAGATGAAGGGCTGTAAAATCCTTAGCTACACTTAGATCTTCTTATGCCAAAATTACTTTCTTGTGCATTTGCTCCTGACTGGCAGACTGCAAACAGTACTTTCAGGTGCTGGGACACCACCGCTACCATTCGTGCCTGAGTTACTTGTGAATTGGATTACTGCAATGCATTGTACATGGAAATAAAGCATAAATCAGATAAGAGGCAGAGCTGATGCAGCAGGCACTGAGCTGAAATATGTGTGCCATTTTCCAAATGTAATACAAACTATTGGTTTTGACCTATAAATACTCCTTTGGCTTGAAATCTGAAGACCAGCAGGACTTTACAATAATGTCACAGCTACAATCAGCAAACGTGCTAAAGCACCCTTGTTTTAAAGGATCTTCCATCAATGAGTCCTCAGGGAGGCATCCTGACTATCAGCTACCAATCTATTGATCTTTGGGACAACCTGAAATCCTATTTTCTGCCATGCACTAGATGCCGCTAAGGTACAGCAAATGGAGAAGGTAAAGGGGGGTAACAAACTAGAAAACAGAAAAAAAAACAATTGCTTCTCTAGTTCTGCCACTGACATACCAGCTGGAGAAGTAATTTCCTTCCTTGTGCCTCTATTTCCCTTCTTATCATTTGCACATGAAACTAAGGCCAATTACTTGACAATCTAGAACTGTTATTTTTGCTTTTAGAGTGGCTACAACAAAAACAGTGATGGGGGAATGTACACAGATACCCCTTAGAGAAGTTTATCATTTGTTGACTGAACCTTGATGCTCTTTTGCCCTAATAACTTTTCCTTGAAATATATGCTTCTCCAAATATAAATCTGACACAGCAAGGGGTGACTGGGTTACAGACTGAGTTTATAAGATTTAGGATCATAGAATCATTTTGGTTGGAAGATACCCTTAGGATCATCGAGTCCAACTCTAGCACTCAACCACGTCCCTAAGAACTTCATCTAAATGCCTTTTAAACACCTCCAGGGATGGTGACTCCACCACTTCCCTAGGCAGCCTGTTCCAATGCCTGTCAACCCCTTCCGGGAAGAATTTTTTCCTAATAACCAATCTAAACCTCCCCTGGCACAACTTGTGGCCATTTTCTCTTGTCCTATCACTTGCTACTTGGGAGAAGAGACCAACACCCTCCATGCTACAACCTCCTTTCAGGTAGTTGTAGACAACGATAAGGTCTCCCCTCAGCTGCCTTTTCTCAAGGCTAAACAGCCCCAGTTCTCTCAGCCGCTCCTCATCAGACTTGTGCTCCAGGCCCCTCACCAGCTTCATCACCCTCTTCTGCACTCTCTCTAGTACCTCAATGTCTTTGTTATGATGAGGGGCCCAAAACTGAACACAGAATTCAAGGTGGGGCCTCACCAGTGCCAAGTACAATGGCACAATCACTTGTCTAGTCCTGCTGGCCACACTATTCCTGATACAAGCCAGGATGCTGTTGGCCTTTTTGGCCACCTGGGCACACTGCAGGATCATATTCAGCCAGCTGTCCATCAACACCCCCAGATCCCTCTCTGCCAGGCAGCTTTCCAGCCACTCTTCCCCGAGCCTGTAGCGCTGCCTGGGGTTGTTATGACCCAAGTGCAGGACCAGGCACTTGGCATTGTTGAATGTCCATGTTGGACTAGGCCAATAAACAGCTAGTCTGATGCACTTTCCATGATACATCCTTCCAGCTTCTGACAGTCAATAACCCAAGGTCTGTATCCAGACCTTTGTGGGTTTTTTTGCCATTTGACTTACCCTCAATGCAGTTCTGTGATCTCTTTCTAGCAACATTCCTGCTTTTGACTTCTACGATAGCCTGAGAAAGAAAAGCGTATTATATGTTAGTACATGTTAGAAACAGTCCTGTCTTTTATTTGTTTTAAGCTACCTGCCTGATAATTTTATTGGGACCCCTGTAGTTTTTTCTTTATACGAAAGACAAATAATAAGAGTTATTTTAAATTCTTCCTTACTTTTATGATTTAATAGACTTACATTATATTTCCCCTTCACTCATCTCTTTCTCTAGCTGAATAGACTTGTGTCACCTTTTTCTTGAATTAAAGCTATATTTTTCACTGTATTTTTCAGATTCTAACAGAACTCAATTAGTTACAATGGATTTATACAATAGTACAGTCGCTTCTCTGTAGGAGCATTATACAAATGAGTGAAGACCTGATTTTGGATCAGGTCTATGTACGTTGCAGCAACCAAAACAATTATGACATGAGCTAGTGTTCATATGGATGCCAATTGATAAGACTAGGATCAATTAGACTTTGATTTCATTCAGACCTTTTTTGTAACAAGAAGTATTGAGTTTTGTTCACTATTAGTGCACACATTTCTAATAGATTACAACATTTCTTTGAGTTCTAGATCTTTGCTTTCAAACCAATGTTGATCTAAATCCAAATAAATAATTGAAATAAGAAATATGTTCTTTTCCTTTCTTAGTTCTCCATGAAGTGCTCTGTTGTGCAAATTACTAAAATGCACTGGCATCAAGGTTTAGTTATTCTATGGAAGAGTGTTTGTTCTATAGAATCCAAACTCTTAGAGGTGTGCAACAGAGCCTATACTGTGGGCACCACACACAGAAGGATATTTTGGAAAGGAAGGTAGTGACCTGAAATTCATGCCAAGGAGTCGTTCAGATGAAACATGACTTTAAATTTTTGCACACTTTTGACACCCTTGAAGCTTGCCCAATACCAGACTTTCAGAACTGCAGAGTTAGAGAGAAAAGTGTGAATTGTCTTTGTGCCTCATGCTCACCAAAATTAAAGAAATCAGTCTGAATGAAAGGCATAACTGATCAAGAGAAAACTTACCAGGTAATCTTACTGTATGGTGATTCTAAACACTGTGTAATATATGCATACAAGTGCATACAACACGCAAAGGCTTGGGCATGGACACATACACACGTACCATGGGACTACATGGAGAAGGGGAAGGGTTTACAAAGTGCAACAGTCTCATTTTGTGTTATAATGAACACTCATTTTCTGTGAAGAACTATACCTAAGCTGAAGGTCCAGCACAGACATTAGGTAAAGTGAACATCTGTGTTCCTTACTAGATGCCTAGCATAGGAATATGTTGGAAAGCAGACGATTACTACTATGCTGCTGCATCTCTCATCTCCACCCAGTAGCTTATTTGAGAGTAAAGGCAGAAAAGAACATTATTCCTGTGTGTCTGGCTCTCCCTTAGCTGTGATTCTAAGAGTCATCAGCAAAACACAACCCGAACAAAAGCAGATGCTCAAGGAGGAGGAGTATGATTGATTTTCATGAAATGTTCTAAATTTTTCTTTTCTGCTGGAGCATGTTTGTGACCTATACCACATAATGAGCAAAGAAAAAACTCAGGTATCACAGGTCATGTAACTGTTTTGTTGATAGTACTAAACTTGTAGTTGTGCTATACTGAATTTATTCATAGACCATGATGCATTAATTCCCTTTTTGCTGGAGATGTCCACTTTAAATCAGGCATTAATAGATTGCAGGACTGTCAGGCTGGAATGCCTCTCGAGCATTAAATTCCCATTTTATGTTAAAACAAACCCAGCTATTCTCACAAACTACTCCCTGATCTGGGCCACTAGTGTCTCGTTAATATGGAAAATTCAAATACTTGTAGTGAAACTTCTTTCTGGACTTTGTTCAATTTTTTTTTTTTTTTTACAAAAAAGCAATGCAAAAATGACCAGGACTTACACTTTATCACTCATGGCAATATGACAGAAACCAACTTCTGTGACATTCAACAGAGAACCATTAGTCTAGAAAGACCCCAACAGAGAAGTGAAGCCTTGTCTCTGCTGGAGCTATTAAAAATAGGGAGGCAAAACCTGATGTAGGCCAACGTCCTTCTGTACAGGGACACTCTGTTTGTTATAAAAAATAGCCCAATTATGCTCAATTTCAGCATGGAGAAAAATGATCCAGCTACATAACATAGATAATAAATCCAAGATGTATAAATGGTCCCAGTACAATTAGTTGCTAGACTGAGGCAATTTAGCCCAAAAGAAAACTAACAGTTCCAGCACTCACTGAGGAGAGATCTAAGACATTGGTGTATCGTAACTATAGCCCACTTCAAACCCCATTACTAAAAGAAGTGAAAGAAAAATAATTGGATGTCTTGGTAGATGTGTGATAAGCAGAAGAGCTCCTGTGTAGCATAGGTAGACAGGAGAAAAACCCCTAGCCTATTTGCTTGACATATCCTTCAGAACCACAGCTGGGCAAAGTGAATAACTAAAGGCTTCCTGAAAGGGCCATTCTTTTCACTCTTAAGCTTCCAGTCCTCCTCCTCACTTTTTCAGGTAGCTGTGGCCTTTAGCTAGCAGAAAGCCAGGTTGGTAATCTGAGGTTATAGGGCAGCCCACATCCTGAAGCACGCATGGCAGTTCCATTCCTATAAGTAGAAGCTACCCTTGCAGTTCTGGATCTCAGCAACCATACAGCTCCCTACAATCAGCTAGGAGCTGAAGTGTGAGCTGGCTTCTCTTCAAGGATAAAAATTTCCTAAACTGAATAGCAAAATGAAGGATGTCAGAATTTTTATGATGTGGAAGGAAAAGAGCTATCATAGTTTATTTCTGGCTTTCTTACACAGCTTGTCAGTCACTGATGTGAGGTGTTCTCTTACCATCTTGAAGATGCTTTCCTGCTTAGAGATTATTTTCTGAAAAGGAAAAGTCTGAATCTGAAAATGCTCCATAGTCATATACCTTTTGATTTAAGATTAAGCCACTTAAGGGACAAGAAAGGGCAACCCTCGAGAAATAATGGGTGCTGTACTGCACAGCGGAGTTGAATTAGACCCTATGGTTCCCAGTTCTGCCACAAACCGTGCTCAGCAGAGGCACATTGTAGACAGCATAACAAACACTGCAGAAATTAGAGTCTTGTTAAAGGAGCAGAGACATAATTCTCCAAGAAAAGCAGATCTGACATTCGGATTATATATGTGAGCAAGTGATAGATTCTGGAAAGCACAGAAGAAGTAAGAAAACTCTCAGGGTCTCTCCTGCCTGACATGGCTCTGGCTACTGAGTGACAGGAGATGACCTAATATATTGATGGCTGTGGACCTTTTGCCATATATCTGAGATAGCCAGAAATAGAATGAGACAGAAAAAAGCCCATCTGCTGCATGCTGATCAGGTAGACAGAGGAGGTCTGATGCTCCTGTTTAAGTCTAGCGCCTCTGAAAGCACACATTTAACGGTTTAGATCTGCTGTGACCCTTTGGAGAAACACGGCATTTCTGGACAAGGCCTCATAGCCATGCTTTTTACGTTCTGTCGCAGAATAGCAGTTATAGTAGCTCATGAAATACTACCAAGAACTTGGAAAATGTCTAAACTTTGCCAGGTACACCAGTAGCACAAGTGGTAGGCATGTACATGTGCAAAGAACTGGAATGTCACAGAACCAGGTGTGCTGGGGTCCTTGAAATAGCCATAGCTTTGCCCGTGAATATTTAGTAAGGAGTTCTAATTCCCTTTTGCTGTAAAGTAAAACAGAGTGCCATCTGGGCTATTGTATACACCTCTGAAATCTGCTATATCTAACAGACTAGCTACATTGCTGATGACCTCTCTCTGTAGCGTTTCCACCGAAGACAGGAGAAAGTGCAGTCCTCTTTTCTTTGAACTTTATTTAAAAGCAACATTAAAGGTATTTTTCTGTAAAAAGCATTGAAAATGCCTCTTGATTATCCCATCATATGATGCAGTTCCCATGGATGCAGTAGAAAATAGTATCTTCTAAATTAGTGTCTTAGCTCATAAAATTTCACTATATAAACATTCTGTATTCCTTATTACTCTTTTTAAGAACTATATAGATGAACCTGATAAAGTAGGTGGATGTACTTTCAAACTGCTGTAGCATATTGCAGCACTGTCACACAATGGCCACAGTGCTTCTTTTCCTATTCGAACTTTCAGCATCCTAAAGGGAATAAGAGTTTGGATTTTTTTCCTTCAGGAGTGGAAAAGCTCATTAAGCAAAGGAAAAACAGCAACAGTTAAGATGGTACAGGCCATAGGCGTAGATCCCATTGGGAGAGTACCTGTCTGGTAAAAAGGAACGTTCTTCATGATCAGTACTCTTGCAGACAAACACCTTTCTTTCACCTTTGACGTTTCACATTCAGGGATCTACTTCAAGGCTATGAACACAGTGTGCACAATATAGCACTTGGCACCTTGACATAAAAAGCTATCTTGACAGATACTTCCATCCTAGACATGACAGCTCTTGTTTCGGTCCATTCATTGCAACCGAACCAGCAATCAGCCTTCACATATATCTGAGCCCCTGCAGATTGAACTACAGGCACAGTTTTGTAGCAGAAACTGGAACAGGCTTGAATCTCTATTTGTATCTAAATCTAACAGTGACGCAATGGTGGTGTTTGTTGGATGCTAGCTTCAGTGTGACCTTACTTACATGAAACAGTTTCAGACAGACTCCACACACAGTATGTCTTTAATGTTCCTTTTTTTGTCATTTGCTTTTGCTATGCTGCTGCCTTGGCCCACATCAGATTAGTTATGTCACACATTCCACTGAATTTATGTGGAGCTACTTAATGAGCAAAACCAAACACATCACAAAATGTGCTTAATTCTCTAGGTTTAGCTGGATTTGCTATGAGTTACGTAGTTCAGCCATTTTTCTATTGCCACTATTTACAAAATGATCTTCTAAGTTACAGAGTTCTCAATTTATTCCTAGAAATCACTGGATAATGTTTTGTTGTTTTGGTGTTCTACATACTGAATAATGTTGATAATGAGAAATATTCTTAAGATTTCCAGAATTATTATGTTTTCAAGCAGAATTTTAAAAGTATATAACTAAAGGAAACATACCGTTCTGCAGATAGTTATCCTCTGGGTGCAGATCTTTTCTCAGTGCTTGTTTCAGATGAACTTTGAAGGCCTTATCTTTGCAAAATGAGCTTTCTATTTCATGGGACATGTATTTTTACTCAAATAGAACTTTATTCCACATGTATTTAAACAAAAACAAAACACCCACACCTTCTTTTCTGTTTGAATTTACAACAAAAAGTCTACAGTTTTTCCATTGACTGATAGCTAGAATATTTAAGGAGAATAAAAACTATAAATTGATATCTTACAACATGAACATCTTTAAAATTTAGATTTGTTGTGTTTTTAGTAACGTGTTGTGATTTTTGGGATACTTTTAAATACCACACTCTGATGGTACTGTGTATCTCTCTGTCTCTCAGTAGCAGAGTTTGACTCAGTTTTCTGCATTCTAAAATGTTTTGATGTGAACTGTGATAATTGAAGTTGTTTGTGCTGCATTAATCTAGGAGGCTACAGATCAAAACTGCCAGGGTGTGAGATGAAGCTGACTTGGAAGAAATGAATGCTACATGACCAGCTGCCAAGATTGCCATAGAGGCATTAGGAGTAGAGGCTATGAATATGCCCCAACTGATGTTTTTTCTCATGAGACAGAAAATGTCATGTAGAGTTAGTCATGTTGATTCATGTCTAACCACTTTAGTGTTCTTTTTCTCATAGCATTTTGTTTAGAGACTGTCTGATACATGGTATGGAGCAGGACTACAGCCTCTTAAAGGCACTGATATGGAGTTTGACACAACTTCTTGCAAATTGGTGGTGTAAAAAAACCCTGACATCCTCATTAGAGTCCAGGTAACACTTGAGTCAGAGGGGTATTATTGTCACTTGCACTGCAGAGTTCAGTTTTCTCTGTGGGAAAGCAATGCTGTCTAGCACCACAATGTTAAAGGAAGGCAGAACCCATCTTCATTTCAGTGCTTACTGTACCTAGTGACAAGCGATTGCCTGAAGATGCAGACAGCTTTTGGACAAGTTCTGAACTTGCAAAGGTTGCAGCTGTGGTAAAGCAGATTCCCAGGTTCCTACAGAAATACATGAAATGTGGCAAAAGCTGAATCTCTCTAACAAAATTATTCCTTTTGGTTGTCTGAAAGTTTTAAAAGTTAGAAAATGATGCCTCTGGGCAAAACGATAAGCAGATTTTCCTGAACTTCATGGAAAATTGAAATTTTAAAATATATTTAGTTTTGAGCTTTCAAAGCATTAGGAACAAAGCTCTTTTGCAATAGAAATAGATTTGAATAAAATGTATCAACTTAAAACTGAAAAATTAATATTTAATACTCAAAACCTGAACATCAATGCTTTGATTATTTTTCTTATAGCAACTTGATAAAAAAACCTCTTGAGTTTTTTTTTTTTTTTCAGAGATGAAAGAGCTGAGGTTAGGTTTTTCAGCCAGATGCTTGTGTAGCTTTACAAATCGAAGGTGATACTATGTCCTATGTCTATCTAAGCTTGCAATGTACCAAAAGCCAACTTGATAACTTTATGGAAGAAAAAAAGTCTTATGTGGAGCAGCTGAGGGAGCTGAGTCCTGGAGACAAGGCAGCTGAGGGGAGATCTTATTGCTGTCTACAACAGCCAAAAGGAGGCTATAGTGAGGAGGCTGTTGGTCTCTTTTCCCTAGAGACAAGCAATAAGATGAGAGTAAATGGCCTGAAGTTGCACCAGGGGAGGTTTAGATTGGATATTAGGAAAAAATTTTTTGCAGAAAGGGTTGTCAGGAATTGGAACAGGTTACCCAGGGAAGTGGTTGAGTCACTGTCCCTGGAGGAATTTGAAATACGTGCAGATGTGGTGCTTAGTGATGGAGTTAGCAGTGTTAGGTTAATGGTTGGACCTGATGATCTTAATTGTCTTTTCCAACCAAAACTATTCTATCAGTCTGTGTAATAGAATACAGAAGTTTCAGTCACAAACGTTTATAAATAATAGATAAATCCTCACTGTGCTAGTAATAATAGAGTCCATAGAGACCCACTTTGGTAGTATCCTGGACCTTGCTGAAAGAAGGTGAAATTCACATTATGTTTTGTTGACTTGGGGTGCAAAAAAAGTCTATCATCCATCGGGACTGCAGCTTCTTCGAACACTTCATGAAAGTATTCTGATTTTTAGATTTAATTATTTAGTGTCACTACCAAATGTCTATTTCCACCAATTCTTTTCACTTTTTCTTTGATGTTTTTCCTTTTATTTGTCCTCTACCCTACCTCTTTCTTTTTTTTTTTTTTTTTTTTTTTTAATAATAAAGTCAAAAGGTGGGCAATATAATTGGGAAAGGCCATTGTAACAATTAAAATCAAGGAAACAAAATGTTCTTTTGGGGGGAAGATGTATCATAAATGACATGACACAAAAAAATGCAGAGGAAAAATTCAAACATTTTCCCTTATTTTTTTCAGAAATCACACCAAGTCGGTAACTTCCCATTCAAGCAACATGGCAACTGTGAAATGTGACAGAATGGCAGTGGGGTAGGTGAGCTGGGGGAGCCTACAGGAGATGTGGATTTGGCTGTCTTTGTGATCAGATTTACTCCATCATGGAAACATTGTGGTGATATTTTTTGCAGATTATCCTACTGACAATTCTCTAGTGTATTTCCAGAATTCTCAGAGAGATTAAGTATGACTTCATGTGGCCCAGAACATCCTCCTTATCAATTGTCTGCAAACCTAGGATCTTTGCCCCAGAGTTCATGCGTTTTCTTGTAGTACTGGGCTCATGTGCATAGCTAGTGAAGTTCACAAGAGAGAATTAAACAAACCCATTTCAAAAGAGAAAACCTTACAATGTAGTAAAATCTAACGTAGTAGTTTTAATCACTTAGGTAGGACAGCACTGCCTGCAGTTTGAGAAAGGAGGAAAATGGGGAGATTTCAATTGAATTTTTTACACTTTCTGGAGCTGTCCTTCCTGTTGATGAAGCTTTTGTATTGTTAATGCTACCTATTTTCATGTCCTCGTCTTCTCCTTACCAATACAGAAAGTCTAATTCTGTGTATCTTCTATCTCATACAAAGATGCTTCATTTTTTTTCCCTCATAGAGCTAAGCACACAACTTCTTTTTTTTCAAAACTGAAACTTAAAGGATTAATCAAACTGCATCTGGTTTGTGCTTCTTGACCAGCCCCAGAAGCCTTTTCCCTCTCTGGAAGCAGGACAGTGACAGACACAGATCCAAAAGCGATGGCCTAAACTCTGAGTTTTATTTCTAGGTATCTATGTTTATCTGTATAATAGTGTGCCATAATTAATGAAGAAATGTGCATTCCAGACTGAATAGCAAGCAGTGGGTGAACTTTGCAAGCAGCCTGTTTTAGAAGTAGGAAAACCATTTGCCTGCATTTACACTCAGCTAACATATTGCTTTAGAGTGATTTAATGTTATATTAATAAGACAGCAATTTGTACAAGAACCCCTCTCCCGCCTTTGACCTTTGGATTATTTAGTATTGCTCTAATATAGTAACCGTTTGAAGTCAACTTTTTATGTTCATCCGTTGTACATCTTCTGAATAAATCTTGAGTCCCGTGTGGTATTCAAAAGGTTAACGCAGGTTAATTCAGAAGGGTTTAGTCAGAACAGAACAGTTAGAGCACCTCTCCTCTTTCCTATTGCCTTATCTGCAAATGTCCAGCCTGGTTGGCTTATCTTTTATTACACTGCCTTGAGCCAGCAACCTGTCATAATAATATGCTTGGTCTGGAAGGTCAAATGATAGGTCTAGGATGTAACTTCTGCAGTGTTTAGCTAGTGGGGTGCTGCTTATGGTTTCAGATCTGACACCAGCTTACAAGACAGACCACCTTGTAATATCCAACCTCCTTTAAATCTGGAACTTTCGGCAATAGATGGCAGTGTTGTACTAAAAACTCTTGCTGGCAAGGGACGGTGACTTCAGGGTCCTGCTGATGTCACCCTGGATCACTGCCGCAAGAAGAGAGCACCTCTTCCACCCTCGGTGCACACCCCCTGTGGTCCCCACTCTGCCGGGGCTGGGAGGCGGCGTTGTGCCCCTCCCTGGGTTCACTGCCTTGTTCTGCGTTAAGGGAGGAACAGGCTCATCCCTTTTCTCTCCTTTTGGTCTTTTGTTTGTTGTCTGATGATTAATAGCTCTGTGTGAGTAATAAGAAAAGAGAAAAGTTACTTGTGTGTGCTGCTGTTACTGAATAGCAGACAGATTAAATACTGCATGGTGCTTAGTTTCCTAATGAGAGAATTTACTCAAATTTGTTTTCCTCTGTTGTCTGTGTATTTTTTTTACGCTAGTAGAAAGACTCCATTAATCAATAGGTTTTGCAAGGGACCATGTATTTTAGCAACAAATTGTCAGTTACAATTCTTTGCTACTTGTTCTGTCCTCCAGCACTGTTTATTTCATTGTTCCCTATTAATCAAAGTACAGGACGTGAGGACAGCTAGGAAAACTTCTGCTGGATGTTGCTGTTCATTCATTTATGCCATGGTTTGTTAGTCTTCCCATCCCTCGGGCTCTTCGGGCACTTATTCAAGTGGATCTATGTCATCATCCCTAGGGCTACAAGAAGGAAGTGCTGATTTTTAATTTTTGTTGATCTGAAGTCTCAGTGTTACAGTTACAACAACTAAAGCCTCTATTTTGCAGTTTTAAGTGGTTCTTTATGGACACATTAAAAAATTGAAGCTCACAGCCCCCTCAAATTCAGGTCAGCCTTGCCTAATTTGGCAATGGAAGCAATGTTAAGTGCCTTGTCAAGGTCATACAGCATCTCTGTGACACAACAGGGACTAGGACACAGACTCCTCACCTCTCCATTTTGTTTCTTCTCATCTTTGTTCCCCAGATTTAGTCACCAGACTACACTAAAAAACCCAGATTTTAAAGTAGAATTAAATCTTAAAAGCTGCAGACAGAGTGCTGGTTCATGTCCCAGTGATAAGTGCAGTCATTGAGCAATGATGATGAACTACATTTCCCAGCTGGAAAGACTACATTTCTCTGATCAACATTTCTTATTTTATAAGAAAGTCTATGTGTAGACCTCCATGATCTCTTTACATTCTTACTGGCTTTCCAGATGCTTTATTCCTTTCACTCTCAAGTAGAAAGTAAATGAAGAAACCTCATTAGTGAAATATGGTGAAAGTTCACATTCTTGAAACACAATAGTCATACCAAAACTTCTTAGACTTGGGGCTTTAAGTGTTTTGGAAAGGTGGCAAAATGCCAGGATTCTTTATTTTTGGTTTAATCAAGATCTCAATAATTGTGCAGTGGTACTTTGCTACCATTGTTATTTCGTCTCACTCCTTGAGAAGAAAGGAAATGTAACAGTTCACTGTAACTGCCCATTTTGAAATTGCTATGATGTAGCCTGTGAAAAATGTCTGGGCTCCTGCAATGTTGTTGCTCTCCAAATCAATCAGAAACATATTGAACAAAGATGCCTGTTAGGAGGATTCAAATGCATGGCTGTGGAGAGATTTATGGTGTAAAAGAAAGTATTATGCTGAAATCTACCATAGGCTAAAGTTCCAACAAACAAGAACGTGGAAAGATCAGGCTGAGAGAAACGTATACCTGTAAATATGTTGAGGTTTACAAATTAGTATTTTCACTCTTACTTTAGCCTATTTCTGTGACATTCCAGTTTTGCCATACAAAAACATATGAATGAATCGGTGCTACATGACTTTTTTTCAGTCTGTCACAAAGTAGGCAGCATAAATATTTGTGATCGACCAGATATTAACAAAACGTAAAAAATATCAGAAGTGTTCGAATAGCTAATAATCTAATATAATTGAGATCAAGATCTTCCTGAAAGCAATACCCAAGCAGGGGGTGGGGGCATAGGGGGAAAGAGTGTTTGAGTGTATTAATCACTGCAAATTACTTGTTCAGCTCTAAATGCCAGGGTGACACACAACCAATGTGGCTTGGTAAAGGAAGGACTAGAAATGTTTGGTAAAGGGGAAAAAGGGGGAGAAAGGAGAACACTGTGGAGTCAACTACCACTTGTAGGGAAAAGTACATGAAAAAAAGTCACCAAAATGTTATGTCTATGTGTAGGCATTAAACTGACTTCTGACAAGGAAAAGAAAAATAGAAAAGAAATAAAAAATAATTGTAAAAGGGATTAAATTAGTAAGACTCTTCTAATGTCTGATCTACTAAGTTACCTTTAAAAATTATATTTAATGAGGCACCAAAGAAAATGGAAGAATAAACCAGAATCTGACATGAAATACCTTTTGTAGCTCTTTAGGAAGACTAGGAAATAGTGGATTTTTTTTCTCATTGCTGCAAAAAGCCTGTCCAGCTAAGTCCTGCAGGGCAGCGGGTCTCTGAAACTGCTTTTGCCTTTCTTCATGGCCAGAGTGGTAATTCAGAACTGTACTGTGAAATCTACCCAAAATATCCTTTGCCACTGAAGTCAGTAGCAGCGCAGGAGCTGCAATGCAGATTTGGATGACAGATTCAGTTTCTCAGTCTTTTCAGCAGTGACAGAAACAGATGCATCAGAGAAAGACACAGGATACCTATTCAAGCACTGCGAGTTGTAGTACATGCATAGTGCAAAGTGCTTTTCTAATCCAGGGCTAGCTAAAGATAGGCTTATGTCCCGAGGAATACAGCTTGAAATTTATAATGTCTAGTAGCACTAAGGATATTAATCCATTTTTATCCCACTAGGTTCTTTGAAATGTAATGTTAAACATGCCCTGATTCTCCATGCCTGCCATGGGGCTATTCACTAAAAATTAAACAAATGTGTATGTTTGTAGGCTGGGCCTCAGGTCTTCGAGAGATCAGAGCTTTAGAAAGCCATTCTGCCATACCTCAGTTAGAAGCTAAGGATAATAAAATGGATATAAAGTTGCAAGGTGGCATAGCAGGCAAGGATAAAAATGGGATTTTGCACAGTAGATGTTCTGGCAGTACCTGGCAGCTTGAGCATGACTGCAATAGTATATTAAACTTCTAAGCAATATTCCAGAAGTTTCTTTCTGTGTTATCTTGTACCAGGAACTGTCTCGGTTTCTCCACCTCTGAAATAAATAGCCACCTGCTCAATTAGTGAATTCCTTTTTGTGAAGAGTTCTGAGAACTGAGAAGTGCTTCATATTGGCAGTATAGGCTACAGAATAATCATCTAGGAGGTTTTTCTGAAGGTCACATTGATTTAGTCGTTTACAGCCAAATTGGACAAAGCAGAGGAGATTGTTTTGTCAGCAACAGTCCTGCACTGGCCTGAAACTCAGCCATACATAGAGGATCAGAAGAAAACTCAAGCAATCAAATCTGTTTTGGAGATGCTAAATGGAGTTGAGATAAGGCACAGAGATTGTGTGGCATTTTTATGAAATTCACAAAGATTGTAGAGAAATATAGCCAACGACTAACCTAGAATTATTGAATTTTTTCTTTCTTCACCTCCATTAATTGATCATTCAAGGCTGAACATTAGGTTCATTGAAGATTGAACACTGAACATTAGAAGGTCTAGTGACTGGACAACAGTTATGGCAGGGAGAAGAAAGAAACCCGAAATCACTACTGAGCAGGAAAAACACCTTTACGTTACTGTTACAGTGCAATCTGTTGGTGTCCCCACTAAAATGCTTTTTCCTATTATGTGTCTAGAGATCTAGTCTTACATTCCACATTTCTGTCTCTTTAATATTTGATTCAACAAATCTAAAGGAAAACTGAATGGTAGCTGTTATTAGGTGATAAATGATAGTAAATATAGACAGCCAAAAATTAAAGCCAGCTGTTCTGGTTAAGCATGAAGTAGTAACTATCAAAATCTGTATTTTAACGTTGGATTGGAGCCTCAGGCCTTCTTACTGTAGGCATGTGTCTCACTTGGCTCTACAGCACTAACGAAAGACTCTACAAGTTCCTTGCTACTTTACAAAGCATCCAGGTACCTTACCACCTTCCCTTCGCACTACTGAAATTCTTCAAAGGTGTACGCTGCACCATACTCCTCCATATTATAATTTCACAGAGTATAAAGAAACACTGCTAATATGAAATAACTTTCTTCAGGACAAACTGTACTGCAGTGTTCCAGAAAGGTCACTGTATTTGAGTCTCTGCTTTTTAAAACACACACATATTGAGGCCCCATTTCTGCAAAAGGCAGGTTCTATAGTTGTAAAGATGTGGAATAAAAACAAAGGATAGAGACATCAATTATGTAGCTAAATCCATGAGATTGCCTTTTTTCTTGGTTAATGCTTTTGAGGTCTTCCAGTTCTTGACACTTATTGACCCTTGGAAGAGGAAGGTGGCTTGATTCTCTCACAACAAAAATGCACTCATGCAGTGTGCATAAAGTGTGATGGATAGTAGCACAATACCATCCATTTTCATCCATGCCAGAGATATGAATCTTTACCTTAAGATAAGACAAAGCCATAAGTGCTTTGGGATCTGTCCTTCCTGTGTAGCCTGGAAAATGTCTACCACAATGGAAGATACCTTCATGGCCTGAACACAGACTACAGTTCTGCTATTCAGTTCCAGTTATGATTATTCAATTACGGCTTGTGAAACATTCATTTACTTATATGCAAGAGGTGGTGACTCTATTCCAGGCAGAAAAAGCCAACATGCTCTATCAATAGCATTTAGTAAGTCAGTCACTGGCTTCATTCGTCACAGATCAATTAGCAATAGTGTGTGTTTTAGGTTCAAATGTCTGACTAGACACATAGGAAAACTGTCAGGGCTCTTGTGCAGTTTGCAAATTCTCTGTTTGCTCTTGTGAAATTCACTAATTTACAAAACTGATGGACAGGTGTTGTGATGTGAAAGGTGAGAACAGATGTGTTCATGGAACTATGACTCAGGTTTGCAGTTGTAATTTCTGGCTTCCTACTGAGTGAGATGTGTGTCTTCCAAAGTTTATTTCTAATCAGTGCTCAAATATCCTAGAGCAGGCTTTGTTTATCACTGGTCTGTACGCGTTCCAGTCCCAATGTAAGAGCTAAGTAATTCAAGTCATAAGGCAGCTAGAAACTTCCAGATGACAGTGTTTACATAAAATAGGGGTGATTTTTGGCATGACATAGGTAATCATAAGAGCTGTATCAGAAAGCATTGCGTATTACCAATGGTAATGTATTTTCCCACTAATAGCTAAGAAAATAAGAAGATCGTGTCTTTTATAAACAATTCTAATTCTGTTGCAGATTCAACATTTTATCCAAGAGCAGAGACAGAAGTTGAAATTATCACAAATTGTAATAAAGCAGAAATCAACATCTGTGAAATCAGTAATTTTAAAAATAATGATACTTTTCTCCTCTCTTGAAAAATGTAACTTTGAAAATATTAGTGGTCAATAGACTACTCTTTGATTAATGAGTATGATTATCTCTGGTTTTACAAATAGAGAAAAAAAAATCTTAAATCTCACCCAAATTACAGAACAATGTTACTTCTTATGCAAAGAAGAGCCTGTCGCTCTGCTGCTTGACTGCGAAAAAGACGCAGTGGCACAGAGATTCCTATATGAGAAAAGAAATCTATGGAATTTATATCTCATTGTGAAACTAGCCTAACTATAATTTCTCACTTCTCAGTAAATTAGCTTCTGGCAACAGTTCATAATTCCACTGCCCCTTTGGTTTTAGGGTTCACCTTTGAAAACATTTTTGCCAGCTAAAGTATCAAGAGAGACAAAAACTCAGCCTGAAGCTCCCTAGAAGACACACATCTACTTCCCTGGTGAGTTTAGAGGATTCTGTGTAGTAAGGTGAACCAGTGGGGTTTTGATGATTAATCCTTCTTAGCCTTGTATCCTGCAGGGAAAGGGGTTTGGAACAACATCTAAGCTCACAGAAACCAAAAGATTCACTCAAACGCAAAGCTGTTCACTCAAATACTTTTCTTTTCTGAAGTTCTACCTTGGCTCTTGGGACCTTACTATTGGAAGAACAGAAATGGTATATTAAGGCATCTGGATCACATTCCCTCATGTTCGTTCTCTTTAAGTTGTATAGAAATTCTTCAAAGAGGAAAAACTCATAATTAAAGATACAGTGATTAGAATTCAGAATGAACCAAGAGAATAAAACCAATATATTGCATACATGAGTGGAGTGGAACAAGTAAAAATCTGAGCTAGTATTATAATATTTTACATCTCAGATTCAAAATCTGTAATTTCCCCAGGTGAAGTGAACAGTCCCCATGTGTCCTCAAGATGCTGTGCGTTGAGGTTGTATGCACATCTTTTTTTTCCCTTCCTCTCCCCGACTTTTTTGTCTTAATTACATACATTGTTTTCCCTTCTGGCATTAGTAAGGATAGAAAAAGTTCTGTCTTATAAGCTCCTAGTGTTTATTTGCATAGCACTTCAGATTCTGGCATGGTCCTGAGAAGAGGTGAGAAAAAGTTGTGAACTTCCTGCTTGAATCTGGAGGCAGTTCAAGAGTTTCAGAGGTGAGACACAAATTTAGCTTCTTTCTGTTTTTACCTGATTCTCCTAAAATTATGGGGAACTCTTCGTTGGGAAATTTGTTACTGACCATTAGTTCTCTATTATAAAAAAGGACACACTGAAGAAAATCTGCCTTCAGGGCTTGCTTGCAGCCTTTTGACCTTTTTGAAAGAACATATTCACTTTTTGCTCTGAAAAACGCAGTTTATCAACAGTATAGCCATTAAACTTAAAACTGGTGAAAGACTTACTATAAAATTTTACATTAAAAATTGTATTCTTGACTGATGACTGCCTCAGACTTTCATTCAAAAAAGCTCAAAAAGACCCCAACGCAACTCAAGCCAAAACATCCAATAACTACAGAACCTGTTGATTTATTACCTAAACTATTTTTGGTTTACAGCAGTTTTCACCTGAAAATTAGTTTTGGCTATTGTATTTTGCAGCTAGAAAGCTAGAAAGCAAAAAACTTTCAGAATACATAAGAGGAAATCGTTTCAGATCAACTCTCCTTAAATAAGAGGAAGTAGCTCCGTACCAATTCACCTTATAAAGGGTTGTCTATCCGTTTAAAATATACTTTATCTACTTGTTTGTTTTTCTAAAGTCCATTTATACTAACATAGCTAATTATTAATGGAAAATAGTGGTCATAAGACAGACTTTTATTCATTCTAAAATGATGAAAATTTTAGATATTCAAGAATTGCTGAAAACAGCAAAACTACCATCCTTATTTTAGCCTAGTGTAACAAACGTGACTATGATAAATATAGAGGTATCTGAAAGCGTCTTGGTATGCTAGAAATGCAAGAGGAAACACCAATAAAGAGAGAGCAGAAAAAGCCAAACAGCTTGGAAAAATACTGAGTGTAGGCTTCTTAGTATTGAAAGAGACAAGAACACTTCTTTTGTTTGTGTTTTGTTCAGGCATATAAGACTTTTGATTACATGTTAAAAATTTACATAGACTGCATCACAGAAATGCTGAACTGTCTCTTTTGTACTAGACCACAGCACAACACTCTGACTAGTTTTTGTGATTGTGAAGAAAAGTTTGAGAACACAATCCAAGGGCAGCTGAAACTGGAGTGCTGTGATTTTTTTTTGTCTCAGATATGTTACAAAGCACGTCTGGGTGAAATGGTACTGAATTTGTCCTTGGAGTATCAAGTTTGGCTGTGTTCTTACAGGGATCTTCCAAACACAGGAGGTGAGTGCTGCAGTGGCCAGCCAATAAAGGCACTTGGTGCGAGAAACAAATTGAAAACCTCAGAGAAATATTCACTTCCTGTTGAATCCAAACAAAAATGTAGAGACTGGAAATATTTTTTGGGAAAAAAACTCACAAAATAAAGGAGTAAAATCTCTTTGAGTCATCTTCCTGACATTCCCCTTATTAAAAAAAAAAATAGGTTGTGTGTTTGTTTTTAAAATAATTTTTAAAATTATTTTTGAAACAAAAGAATTATTGAAAAGTTTTATAATCAAATGCCCATCAAAGCATTTCAGCAGTCCTAAAAAACAAATGAGTATTTTTACCTTTTTAATGTATTTTCCCAATTTATTTGATGGGACAATATTCACAGAAGTTAACCTGAATTTTGCATTTTCTAGGGGATCATGACTCCATTTTACTTCTTGTTCAAAAGTGTCACCAAACCCTAGTCTTTTATTGTTGTCTTGTACTCTAAAAAGTGTTTGCAGCCTGTCCTCTGTCAGCAAAGCCTGACACAATGTCTCATATGAAAGAAAAGGAATGCCAAAAATGACTGAATTTACTGCTTACAACTCTCTAAGGTTAAACAAAGTCTATTTACTGGAAAGTAGAACAAATAATATTCAGGAATTACGGACGAGCAGTGATTTTCTTTATTTGTAAGATGCAACTAAAAGTGACTGGATTGTGCCTAAGACTACTCCAGTGCATGTTTCTGAGTTAAATGCTATTGATTCTATTAGGGTTTTCTTAGCACTTCCTTCCCAGTTTGATGTGTTTAACTATAATATATGTCTAATTACCTGTAGAGGCTGACAGTCACTGACAACACTGTTGGTTGATTTATTTTTTCCCACATTGAAAATGCATCAATATTTCAATGAAATTTAGTGAGAAAAGAAACTATGAGGTATTTTTTTGTACATCTGGTTGTGCTAAATAAATGGTGTAAAATCCCATCCCCTAAACTTCAGCTCTTCTCCTAATAATCACAATGTCACATTTGTTCCCAACTTCAGGCCTTTCTTAAGCCTCATAAAAGTGGACATCTTAAACAATGAGTCTGTACTTGCAGGTGGAAGATCAAACTTCCATCAAACTGTGTAGAAAATGTTGGTAAAAATAGTATTCCTTTACTAACAAAATTGGCAATTCTGCTAGCTGCTAAGTTTCACTGGCAAGAATTAAATGCAATAAAGCTTGAACACGTATCAGCAACAATTTAATGTAATTGGAAATATATTCTGAGGAAGAAATGTCCAGACAAAGTTGTTAAAAACCCCCACATTTCTGCACAGCCTTTGTAACTGCAGTGCTGCTATTATCCTGAATGTATCTGACAAACTGATTCATTTTCATTAAATCAGATATTAAAAATTCCTCATTTAATGACAGAAACACATCTTGAAATTTAAATATGAATACCTTGATGCTCGTTATCAAATAAACTTTTTTAGATAATTTGTTAGCAGCTACACCAAAAGTTTGTACATTCTACAAGGAACTACATATTCATATTTAAATTAAAAATGCATTAATTATTTATCAGATCTAGTACTTCACAGCTTCTTCAAATTTAGAAGTTCATAACATTCCATAAGGTCAGCAAGTATTAATATCTGCATTATATAGAACAAGCAAACAAGGCAAAAAAAAATCAGCCATAAGCACAACTTCTGATGGGCTCAACTCTCACATGGGTATCTTCTCTTTCTCTGCTTGACACCGCTTACTATATTTTGATCCACAAGCTGAGTTTTTTGAGTGAAATAACTTCTCACTCAAGTTACAGCTAGTGTGCATCAGGCAGTGGCTGAAGCTCACATCTCCTAATGGTTCATTCCAAGGAAAAAATTAGGACCCTGTCGTTTGCCGTAGTAGGTTTGAATTCTACATATGTTTCTATAATAAAGAATACACCATTTTAACTATGCAGGAGAAAGTCATTCATGAACATCTGATGAAGACGATATGGTCTGACCCTCATTAGCGTCCCTGGAAACCTACCTCTCTGCCCAAGGGAACTGCAGAAAATGCACACTGCTATTAATAAAGCTTCTGATTAAGTGATGTGAATAAAATGAAATACACATGCAATTGCTCTGTTCTAAGCTGCTTTTGGAAATCCCCAAGATATCCTACCAATGGCCAGAGGCAGGTTTCACTCTGTAAGTTTTGCATAAAGAAGCTCTGATTTAAGACATATATGCAACATTGTTTATATCTTTGTTCTGAAACAAAGTGTATTTGGAAAGAAGTTGGAACCATAGCACAAACACGAGTAACTACTGTAGCTTTTACTCCACTTTTTAGAAATGGCATCACCTTTTTCCACTACACCTTTTGTTGTGAAAATGGCAGGGAAAGCAAGTCATGACTCAGAAGTCAGAGAAACCTGTTCTAAATATATCTCGTCGGAACAGTACGTATTAGTCTGAGATATGGGTGCATATGTCTCTTTTTCTCTCAACATTCTTTATAGCCTACAGTTTTTCTACAAAATTAATGGAGAAGCTCACACTAAGGATTTGCAGTATCTTTCTTTTATGACAATATTTTAAACTGGGATATTGCTCCACCTGATTAATGATTAAGCAAAGAAACTTTCCAACAAATCAGAACTAGTCTGGATAGATATAGAAGTAAAAAGCAAGCAGACCTCCTCCTGGTGTACATTTGTAGCACAGTAATCAGTGAGATCCAATTGATTCAAGCACTGCATAAACCCTGTATAAAATTTTAAAACCAATACCTTATAAGAAGATCTTAAATTTCAAGTAATGCAATTGTCTCAGCGTCTTCTATAAAAAAGCTTAATGGTTTGAACAAGTTCATCTAAGAGCTCTCTGGCAGCAAGCTTTGATATTTTTATTTCAAGTTTGGCTTCTTAAAGCACGAGACAGTACTCCATCTACAAGGATCACAAGTGCAAATTTTACCCAGAAATTAACAATATATGGTTACTTTTTTCCGTAATGAACACTTTCCTGGGGGGCTGGGAGGTAAGGGGGGAATCAAACCATTAATTAGATTGCATTCTTACAGGCAGTTAGAACCAGCAAGCAAACAAAAGCCTTTTTTTTTTTTTTGGTGGGTTTTTTTTGTTTGTTTGGTTTTGGTTTTTTTTAGATTATGAGCTCAGTTTAGGGAATTAGCTAACAGTGGAGGACTTGTTCTGCTCCTCTTTTTCATATACTGAGTATCACTGTGTTCTGTGACACATCATGTTTGAATTAAATGTCACCTTGGCTGAAGCCATGTGTCTCAGACAAGGCATTTACAACCATCACATTCATTTGTACAGAAAAAAAATACAATATCCAAATAGATTTAAATGACAGATTAATGTGAGTGTTGTTTATCCTACACTTTATTGTCAAATTTGTAACTTGGCTCTTTTAGAGAGCTTATTTATGAAGGGTGCTGGACCCAATTACCACCTTTTTTTTGTACCAGGAAAGTCCATTTGTGTAATTTCAGCAGTTTAAATTTAATGAGAGAATTATCTCTTTGAACACTTCAGTTAGTTAGTTTTTATTTCTATCAAGGCTATATTCTCAAGCACATCACTGTTATCAGTTATCTAACAATAGCCAGACTTCCTTCAATGTGACACAGCACACACTGATTTGTCACCTAGTTAAGGATTTCCTCTTCAATAGAGTGCTTGAAGGAGTGAAGAGGTTATAACATCTTGACAAAGAGTGCCCTGCATGATTTAAGATCAACATCCCTAGGAGATCTTGTCCCTTAGATTCAGAGGCATATCTTTTTTCCTTTGGCCGGGATATGGATCAGACGTGCTCATATAGCTCTGCAGTATTTTCTTATTCAAAGTTGCTTTCTGCATACTCTGAGAGGCTGCGAGGAAAGAAGAGGTGGAGTTCCCTGAAGCTTGAGGAAAAGAAGAGCTTCAAACTTCCCACCCTCCAGGTGTGCAAGATGTGTCAGATATGGGCTGGGCAGTCCAGGCTTCCATGGCTTTTCAGTTACGACTTCTGTGGCTGCAAACCTGAAAGTGTCTTTAAATCATCCTGGAATCCAGATTATGGTTATGGAGATGAACAGATCCTGGAGGAGGCCTTTGAAAACTATCTGCACCTTCCTTTTTATGCCCTTTAATTTGCTTAAATGAGAAGATACGAATTTATCCCTGATTTGCAGGTAGTCCTTGGATACTCCTTTGTCAAGTAAGACAATTTTAAAACTCTATCAATGACTACACCCAGGAGAAAGGCTAGGTATTGCACTGGCATGAGAACAAAAGCCTTTCATTCCTCCTCCCTGAAAACGAAGGCCTACTTGAATGACAAACTGAGGGTCATTTGCCCTAGTTTGTCCTAGTCTACCACGAAATTTGTATTTAAAACATTTCCTGAAAATCCCTGTATTCACTGGTTGTGAATTTCTTATTTACTACATCATTTCAGTGAGAGACAGAATTATTTCCAAGTGATACATTGACACATCTACTCTGTGCAAATGTAGAGCCTTAACCTGAGCCTGCACAAACATGTCACCTGCAGTTGCAGTAAACGCCTGTGAGGAGCTGTCACCCTGCGGGTCTGTTAAATTTAGTGGGTAAGTGTGTACAGATGCTAACTGACCACACGTCCTGACTTGTGGAGATGCTTAAAGTCAGAGGCTAATGTCTTATTCTGATGATGAGTGGCAAAAAAGACCCGTCAGAAGGAGGTGGAGACATTTCTGCACATATGCAAAGGCTGACATACTGTGCATAAGTCTTACTGCTTTTGGTCCTGGTGATACCTGCCTACCACCATCAATATTAAGCTAGTCATCATTTTAGATGTCTTTAATGTATCTCAGGTATTTTAGGGTTGCTCAACTACAGCTACTCGACTTGAGAGATGTATTGAACTGCTTTTTTTTTTTTCAATTTTGAGTCATTTAAGATAAATAGAACAGCATAGTTTTGGTGGTTTTTATTTTAACAGCCATAGGAGGTGATAGAAAGAAATCCCTGATTTGAAAAGTTTTGGAAAGCTTTTAATCATCTTCCTCTGTGGGATATAAAGAATATTGCAAAAAAAGGATTATGAAGTTGCATTGCTATTTCTATAACAGTATTAACCACAAAGAATAATAGTTAATGGGGAAAAAAGGCTCTTAGTATTGAATAATTTCGGCCTTGCCTTGGACAGTATAGTATGGCACATATACATATGTGTGTATATAACAGATTTTAACACTCACACCTTTTAATTCCAAATGAAATAATCCAAAACGTGTGGTTCTCATTAAAAATACTTCTCTTTCTTATAATTTTGCTATTTCCTATCTTCCTTACCTATCCAAGGATAAGTGCAGCTGGACATGGAGAATAGGAAAGAACAGTAAATTTTGCCAGCCTATTTATGTTGTGCAGAAAACTTTCCCATATAAAAATAAGTAACAAAATTGATAGACCCATAAAGGCTTCATGAGAAAACACAAATCAGGAAAAAATAATGTGCTCTGGAATTATGGTTTTAAACTTGCGTGAAGTTCCTGCTAAAACTGGGAGAATTCTTAATTTTTTTTTTGTGTATCATAATGCTACTTAAGTGCCCGGCGGGTAGAAATAGACTTTGTTCCCAGAACTGGCTATTGGTAACATATAGTCTGTGCCTAAAACCCCAGATTAAAGTAACACATTGAGGAAAAAATCTGTTACTATTCCGCTTTGACAGAAAAGAATGAATTTATCTGTCACGGGTCACGAATGTTGCAACAGAAACTGAACATAAGATTAATTTTAAGATTAATAAGATTATTTTTTCTGGTCAAATAAAGGCAGGAATAAACTTTCAAATAAGGGCCTGAAAATACTGAATTGTGTTACTTGGAGTAATCCGACTTTTTCTGAGGGAACTACTGGAAGAACAAATTTCAGTCTAACATAAAGGACTCTCTGAAATCAAAGAGTGTCTTTCCATTCAGAAATCAGGATCTTTATGTGGTGAGTGAATATGTGTATGGAAAGGAAAATATCTGGACAAAGGTATGAGAATTTATCAAACTCTGCCTAATATAACTTTTTTCCTTTATTCCTTTGGGGCAGAATTTAGTGTTCAAAGTTTCTTATACACTTGGAAGCTGATTTTTTAATGCTTTGTTCTTTTCCCATTTTAATACGTTAACAGTAACACTGCTGTCAGTTGGTACTAGGTATGTGGAGTAACATATATTTCCAGTCCTGTCCAGCATGTTACAAAGGTTGTTGTTAAAAAGCCAACATTGATCCTCTGTAATTGAATCTCAGATAATATTACCACTGGATCAATGGCTGACGTTTTAGTGACAAACATAAACTCTGGCACACTGTTGGAGAAATACGTTGCTAACTGCCTGTTCTGTAGGAAGTATATATCATACACTGTAGTACTTACCTTCAGATAACAAAGATTTTTTTCATTTAATTACTACACAGAACTTTAGAAGTACTAATGATACATAGAAGAGTGACACTCAGTTTTACCACTGCTCAGAAGATCTACAGTCCAGCTAACTATTTTACTAAAAAATATTTTTGAAAGGAAGAAAAACTTCATGCTTTAAGGAACCCTCGCAGATGAGGAAGTCTCCCATTATTGAGTTTAGAACAAGATCTTCACAATGATCAAGTTGTCTTGCAGCTATTTGGACTAGCAAAATTTATGGCAACAGTGTTGGAAACATCTAGCCATGGTAGGTAAGAGGCCAAAGTAAAGGAGCCATGGTTCAAATACAACACAGCAATTCTTTAATTCTTCTACTGCATTTACATTTTAAAGGGAACTCACTGATTTTACAGACAACAATTTTGACATTTATAACCAGAACACCTAAACCACAGTAATAAAATCTTACGTATCGGTGTATATTTACAGGTAAATAGGTAAAGAGTGTTTAGTCAGGTAAAGCAAAATGATCTTGCATTAGAACATCAGATAGTAGTTA
Source organism: Pampusana beccarii (assembly GCA_013399365.1). Classification (NCBI taxonomy): domain Eukaryota; kingdom Metazoa; phylum Chordata; class Aves; order Columbiformes; family Columbidae; genus Pampusana; species Pampusana beccarii. The sequence continues at coordinate 27,241 of VWYH01006710.1, read as the reverse complement.
TTGATCTTGGTGACGACAGAAACGTAAGACTTGGTAGCTGACTTGATACTGTCTTTATACTATCCTTGTGTTCACCCAGTTGATGGACCCCACAAGAGATGAGAACTTATATGGTCATCTGCCTTGTTTTGTCAGAATGGTTTTCAAAATGTCCTTCAGCGCTCAACTAGAAAACAGAATGCAAAATGTATGTGTCTTTTTAGAAATCAACACTGAGGCACCTGCTGAGGGACAGAACTAAAATAAAGATTTGGAATGTAACATCTGAGTTTCTTTCTCCTTCTGAAACTACACTGTCTGACAAGATATGACACTGGTGTCTCTTAATACTGACTGAGGAGCAATTTCCAGTAACAATAATAGATTCATCTTGACAACATGTTATTCAATGTCAAAATCAAGCCCTTGGCTCTATCTGGAGAGATCTGTCTGCTGTTTTGGGAAACCAGCACTCAGGGGAGAATCAAGGTTAAAGTGGGTGTAAATGTGTTTAGCAGGCTCATCTGGATGTTCTGTTTTGTTAATTCTACTGTTGCTTCAACACACTGGAGCAGTTAGCCTCATGAGATGTGGAAAATCCCTGTGCACATACTGTCTGCTAAATATAAAGAAAAATTGGACACAGTACTGCAAGTGTGGTCTCACATGTGCTGAATAGAAGGGATTAATCAATTCCCTCAAAGTCTTGCTAACACTGCATAGTATGTGGCTGACAGTCTTTGTCTAAGTTACTCCTAACTCATGCTCAACTTGTTCTTCATGAGAACTCCCCTGCCCATTTCTGCACAGCTGCTTTCTAGCAACTTGCCACACAGCCCGTCTTGTTGCTTGAGGTTGTTACATCTGAGGTACAGGACTCTGCATTTCCCATTTTTGAGCTGGATATGGCTCCTGTCAGCCCATGTCCCCAGTCTGTTGTCTCCAAATAGCAGATGTACATTCTAGTGTACCAACAGCTTCCCACAATCCATGGGCTTGCTGAAGGTACATCCATCTCATCATAAAGACGAGTAAAAAAGATGATAAACTCCAGTACGGAGGAATGTCAATAGTAATGAGCTACCAGCTGATCAAGGAAGTAGCTAACATAACAAGCAGAGAATCAATACATAGTTCCTTGTAAAACTTGCAGATTTTTCCAATAGAAATCTCTTGAAGTTCGACAAGGAAAAGTGCAAAATTCTGTTTTCAGGGTAACCCGTTGCATCACTGCAGGCTGGGAATCAAGTGGCTGAATAGCAGCAGCCCTACTGAAAAGAATTTGGGACTGATGGTCAACATAGGGTTAAATATCAACCAGCACAGCAGTCTCACTGTGAATAAAGGAAATCACATAGCAGACCATGGGGGATGAGGGAACTATAAGGGATTAGGGGACTATAGAAGACTGTTAGGGACTATATGCCCATAATACACAGAGACAGCATGACAGGCAGACCAGTATTAGCTCCCGACACTCAACGTTGGTGATGCCACATCTGAAATACTCTGTCTAGTTTTGACCCTTCACTTCAGGAGGGGTGTGGAGATACTGGAAAGGTTCCATTGGAAGGCTGAGAAGATGACCAGGGGCCTAGAGCACATAACTTATAAGGAAAGGTTGAGAAAACTGGGTTTATTTAGTCTGATAAAGAGGAAGCTAAGGAACAATCTAATAGCAACCTGTAACTATTTGTACAGTAGTTACAAAGATAACGAAGGCCAACTCTTGTCATTAAAGTAGTATAAAAATGAGCAAAAGCCACCAATTGTTTCTTAGTGTGTTCAGGCTGAACAACGAGGGAAAAAATCATCAGGAAGCTGGATTGCACTGGGAGAAAATACCCAGAGAGTTTGTGGAATCCCCATCCTTGAGATTTTCAAGACATTGCTAGACAAAGCCACAGGTAACCTGGTCTAATGTTGAAAATAGTCCTCCCTTACATGGTTAGTTGGACCATATAACCTCTCACAGGTCACTTCCAAACAGAATTGCTACAAGTCTTTCATTTTCTTTAATTTCCTTCTTAGTGTTCATTACTATAAAATTGGCAAAATATAGGGTTCTAATAGGGCTTTCTTGATCACACACTAGCCTTAGAAATTTGCAAGGCCATGCCAGCCTTCAGAGAATTCTCAAAATGGAAGAGGCAATATCTGCTATTTAGGCACAGAAAAAATACAGACTTTCTTGCTCATCTCATCTAAACTTTGTTGTCATAGGCAACTATATAATGGCTGTATTTGACAGATTTTTTGCCTTTATTAACTGAAGATGCTGTCTATGCTGAAATTTTCACAGGATTCCTCAGATCCCTCTCTGCAGAGCTGCTTTGCAGCATCTCATCCCCCAGTCTGTATGTACAGTCAGGGTTGCCATGTCCCAGGTGCAAAATCTGGCACTAGGCCTTGTTCTCTAATTTGTCCAGATCCCTCTGCAGGGACGTTCTACCCTCCAGAGTGTCAACAGGTCCTCCCAATTTTGTGTCATTAGTGAAATTACTTAGTATTCCATCAAGTCCCATGTCCAAGTCATTTATGAAGACATTGAAGAGTGCTGGCCCTAAGATGGATTCCTGTGGAACCCCGCTAGTGACTGGTCACCAGCCCTACATAACCCCATTTATTAGAACCCTTTGAGCCCAGCCCATCAGCCAGTTGCTCACCCACTGCGTTGTGTGTTTATCCAGCTGTGTGCTGGACATCTTGCCCAGGAGAATACTATGAAAGACAGTATTGAAGGCTTTCTGAAATTGAAAAAGATCACACCGACAGGCTTCCTTTGGTCACCTAGATGGGTAAACTTATTGTAGAAAGAAATTACTCCAGGTTTATATATTTAGTTTAAGCTTAAAAGAGGAAGAGAGGGAAACAGTTTTGCAAAATAATGTAAAAATATGCAATTCTCCCTCTAATCCTTTGATGTGCACTCTACCCTCAAAAACTGTGAAAATACATAAGAAAAAAACTAACAATGTAGGAAAATAATTTCAAGATGGTGACTAGTCCCCTCTGTGGCTGTGCTTTGTCCTTCAGGTATTTGCTACAGGTAGGTGATACGTAACTACAGGGTGTTCCAAAAAGACAGACCAAATTTGAAATCACTACTGCTTTGAAATTGGGTCCCTCTTTTTGAAACTCTGTAGAACATGAAGCTAATAAAACCTGTGTTATTTACTCTATAATGCAGTTCTTCTTTCCAGGGCATGTTTTCTTAGAAGATTGATTAGTCTATTTGTTGTGCAAGCCTGGAAAATACAAAATTATTAGAAACAACAGGTTTTTTTAAACCCCATTCTTTATATCAACGGTGGCATAACCCTCTTGATATTGCCTGTTCTAGCACGAAAGGTAAAGTTCAGTCACCAGCTTGGAAAAAAAAATCTTGAAGGGCAATTTAACTGCATTATAATGAAGGCTGGGAAAAAAAAANAAAAAAAAAAAAAAAAAGCTTTCTACCTTCACAGTGACTTACAAAGCTTACAAAGAAAGTAGTACACAAGGAGAAAAGGCTGCTTAATGCACAGAATATTGCTAGGTAGATCAACTAGAACTCCCATTGGGTCTCAGCCTGCTCAAACTGAAGAGAATGGCAAAACCCTGATTAACTTCACAACGTTTCAGCATGAGCTCACACAGATCCAGAAAACTGCTGATATTGTACCTGCATGAATGTTGTGTCATGAGCATCATTTGGAATATGCAGGAAATGAGTAAACTGTGTATCTGAGATTGGAATTTCTCTGAAGTAGCTACTTAAAATACTGGAGACAACCCTCTTAAATTTTGCCCAATTCGATTTTCACAAGTGCAGGAGTACTTATGCTGACTTAATCTGGAGTTGTGTTTTCCCATCGCATCTAAGGATCACCTAGCTATACTGGGTTTTGACTCCCAATATCTTTTTTACAACGTAGGAATCCCACATTACTATGTTTTTGAGGGCAGCTAGCTAAGCTGTGTCTGGAACAATAAGACAAACAAATACACTCCTGTCTGCAAACCAGATCCAAATTTGCCTTGGAAATCGTACCAACATTGCTGATTTAGGACTTTATTCAGCAGCTGGTAAACAGGTAACTGAAGTTCTTTTTATCCACTTGGTTTCCTCTTTGGGCTGCATAGGAAATGAATGCTTTAAGATGTTATAAGGACAATCTGCTTTCCAGACCTGTCACTCCTCTCAAGACAGAACTTCAAAACAGTAAACTTCTTGCAGCAGTATTAGCAATGCCTATGCAAGCAGAATCTAGAAAAAAACCATCAGGTGGCACTTAAAATGCAACTACTGAATTAATCAAATATAACTTAGTTTCTGTCAGTAAAATATTCTACTTGCATTTTCACTTATGTGTTTTCTTCCCAAAACGTTAAGTATGGAGTAAACAAGAAATGAATCCTTTGCCCATTCCTGGAAGACAGGGTTACAGGAGTTGTGACCTGTACTGTGCCTGAAAAATTATGACTATTGCTTACATCAAGCATCCATTCCAAACAGCAGAAGTACTATGGCTGTGCTTGGGAAAGAGAAATTACTTAATGAAAGGGAAATACTGGGCCTCTGTACAACATCCATCTTTTAAGAGGACTGCTTGAGTGTACACCAGGAGTGAAAGGGCACAGAGGACTCCTTCTTTCATAGATATCTCAATAAAAGGCAGCTGGAAAATGTCAGTACAAGTTTATTAGATCTATTCAACACAGAGGGATGGATTTTTCTCATTGTCTTTTATATATATTCCCAGTATTAAGTGTAGCAAAGTGGGCTAGCTCCTGGAGTACTAATTTTGCTTTAAAAGCATGAAGATGTCATACAGTAGACAATAGCACACTCTGGCACTCTCTAGTGCCTCTTTCCAGCTCCATTCAGTTTAATAGGCATTGCTGTTCAAAATAGTCCCATAATGATACAGAGAGAGAAAGAAGAGGAAGTGCCATGACATGACTGATTCTGATCCCACCAGGGGATTTGAAGAGAGAGACCAATGCCTTAAGTGAGCTGACATAGCACACAAATTCTTTAATAATTTCTGAGAGCTCAAAGTTTGGAGCTGATCTCAGCTAACAATGGTGAAGACAGCAGTACTGAAGTCCTGTGTCCTGTTCCCATTCATTTATATAAGACCAGAATAGAAATACCCTGGCATTGTAATGCATATACTGTTCAAAGGACCCAAGCAGTTGACATCCACTTCCGTGAGCCTTTTAGAGGGAAGGAGCACAGACTACTGCTTAGTGCACAAGTAGAATAAGGAGCTCCATGCTTTATATCAGCTCTGCCACTCCCTTTTTTTACTCTCTGACCTTGGACAAATGATTTTAACTTTCTCTGCTGACATTTAACTTTTCACAGGTACAGTGAGAACTCTGTGAGAACTCCGTAAGATCACAGTTACAGTTAAGTGTATAACATTATTTTTTGTCATGAAAAAAATTCAAAACATCCTTCCAGACATGGCTAATAAAGACAATTTCTGACAGTAAATCAAGCAAAGTGCCTTGAAAGCATGGTTTGATAGGAATTTATATCTTGCTTGATGACTCATTTGAGAGATGAAAGTTGGTTTTGTTTTGTTTTATTATAGGAAAAAATGGACTTAAATGACAAAACTACTGAAAGATAAACCCAAAAAGCCTCAGCCTCTGGCTTCCTCTTCTTAAGCTCTAGAAAATAAAATATTCAGAACACTCCTTTTATCGGGACCTCTTAAATGGAATAATTTAAGGGAAAAACAAACAGCAATTGTATGATTGTAAAGAGAAACTGGCGTTTTGCTCAAAAGAAATGGCAATTAGCAATGATGACATTGTGATTTATACTAATTGAGATTAAGTTAGACAAAATGGCAACATTAGTAATCATTTGAAGTACTGTATTACTCATTATACTGTGCTTTGTAAACATCTCTCTTGAAATTAAAAAGTAATTAGTAGCATTTTAGTCATTTAATTCACTATAATTAGGATTTTGGGGAAACTACAGCCGTGCTGTTGGAAGCCTTTAAGGTTTTGAATTGAGGGATTTTTTAAATTTTTTTTTTTTAAATCAGCTTTCAGTGGTGGCTCATTTTCTGTGGTCCACAGAGGCAAATGGTATCAATGAAAAAATATGAACGTATTCGTTAGAGATGGCTTGGGAAGACCACTTGCATCCATCTTAATGCAGTGATGTGAACTGACTGGCTTGGAGACATGCTAATAGGATTACAGGGCAAATCTAGATCTCAACTAAAAGTCAGCCTGGACAATGAAGAAGCAAAGTTGTTACTTCCAAGGTGGACTAAGCATGTCCAGTGTGAAGCAGGTTGTTATCTGGGCAGAAGATGGGACACTAAATTGTCCTTCTTACATAACATCCAGTAAAAGGAGACACCCAAGACATATATCCACCAATAGCTTTAAACAAGCAAGCATTCATCCCTGAGGGCAAGGTGTGTCTGCAGAACTAGCTTTCTCAGTGACAAAAAGATACACTGGCAGAGTATGAAGCGCTTTTGACACCCACTCGTGTGGGTAGTCAACTGACTCAAGGAAGGTGTGAAGCCCATATACTACTGTGTCCCATTAACTGCCATAGAACTTCCTGTTGGTTGAGCTTAATGACAGTGCATAAACAGGCTGTGAAAAGAAAAAAAAAAATGTCCCTAGTTTATTTTTTATTTATCCACACTATCTATGTACTCAAACAGGTATCTGGAACAATTCTAAGTTTCTGCCAAAATCTGTGTCAACGTCTATGTAGCTTTTTGGTTATACACATGCGTAACTAAAGTTTCTTTGTATTCACACTGCTGAGCTACGTGCTCAGAAAGAGGCCTGAGAGAAAATTTTAGAGAATGTTACAGGACAAATGTCAGTACTATTTATTTATCCTGCCTTTTTCAGAATACTTCTCATTTGCCTTTGTCACAGAACATGTCTGGGATTCTCTCGTAAAGATCCTTCATCCTCTGATATCACCTCAATAGTGAATGAGATCCTAGTATTTTACACATAGGGATCCAGATGGAAGCTACCAAAATAAACTTAGGCACGTTAGCTGGCACCAAAGCTGAAAGCAGCTGGCACCAACTGCTTCAATTTCTTACTGGATGATGGCTCCAGCCCCCTAACCACTCCTGTCCAAAGATGCTAGAAGACACCATTGGGCATCCTTATCTCATAGCTTGTTGGTTTCTTCCAGGATGACTATGATCAAGACTTATTCAGTTAATTCAGGTGACAAGTTAGTCACATTTTGGGAAGCATAGATTTACAAAAGGTTGGTAAAGATACACTTTATACCAGACTTTATTCCCCCTGCATGTTCCCAACAGGCTCCTAAAGCCATATCCATATAGCCTGTTGGCTTTATGTTTCTCCCTTATTTTGTCTTAAATCAGCCTTGACAATGTGATGGTCTCTGATAGCCATAACAATCTGGGCTGGCCAGAGTAGGATAATTATGTTTCTTGAACAAGTTTTGAAGTCTGAAATCTGTTTCATTCCAATACACAAAACCAACCTCATCTGTATACAAAATAAAGTGCGAAAACACAGAAAGACCAGACTACTAGCAGCCCAGTAGCTGCAACACTGCAGGAATGCTGCTTGAGGAATTCAAAGCAGAGCCTTGAAACCCAAGTGCTACACATCCAACTCAGACCTTTTGGTTTAAGGAGACAAATGCTTTCTTTTCCTCAGTCTCTCCTACTGGGGCTGTTTCAGTAGTGCTAAATAATTTAGCACTTACTGGGGCAAAAAACTGACTCAGTGTTCCGAATCATACACATGGGAGGGAAGCAGAGTTCAGGATTTGCAAACTGGAACTTTAACAGGTCTCACTATTGTGACTGAATACCTGAACAACAAAGCTGCTGTTTAACAAGGCTGGCCTTTTTATTATTTTTCCCCACTAGAAACTATGTAAGAAGCTCTGGATCAGTAACTTCTGTTTCTAGCAAAACAAATATAATCTGAGTCAAAACTGCAACCAGCTACACTGTCATGCTAACGTATATTAAATTATATTAGGAAAAGAAAAACTAATTGTAGGGTTGTGAAAAGATAAACGGGCTGAAAAATCTTCTTCTGTGGATCCCTAAAGAAGTGCTAAAGGTGGTTCCAAAATGAAGATTCAGCCCCACTATATTCATTATAAACTACTCACAATAATGAAACTGCAGTGGTTACTGCTTTCTCTTTTTAAATTCTAAAGTGAAAGTAGTGCTTGAGACACTGGTGTGAAGTATATCTGTCTAATTGTTTACTTACTGAAGCCGCATAGTATCTTAAAAATATACCCCCAAACCTTCATGGTAAGTACCTCTGACATATGTAAAACACAAATTACAAAAAAAACCCAGACTTTTCTTTTTCCCCCTACAGATGTGTTGCAGAAAAGGAATGGCAAAAAAGGGTAAGACTGGGGGGCGGTGAGGGGGAAATGCCTGTCAAGCTGGAGGGTGTCCTTTTTGACATGACTTTTGCATGTAGAAACTGGATTGTAGCAGCAGATTCTTATAATATTTGGAGCTGTACAACTGAAGTAGTAGCAAGCATAGAAAATAATTTATTCTAAGAATCCATATTTCTTCCCTCTTCGGATTGTTGTCACATTCTCTACTCCTTCAAAAAGTCATTTGCAAGGGTTAGTACTACCAATCTACTTTCCACTACCCTTTTATAGGGCTTTAGTTCATTCTCTTTGGTCAAATCTCGATGGCTTTGCTCTGTCTCTCAGATTCTGTGTCTCCTTTATGCAGTCCTTGCCCATTTTTCCTTCTTCTTAGCTGTTTCTTCAGCATAGTTTTAGCTATGGGACCGAGTGCAAGTCTAATCTGTGGGAGTCCCTAGCACTGTCATCATGATCTTGTGCTATTCTCATTTTAGATGTGATATCTTTTTACACTGTTATTATGCCTTTATTGTTTGTTCCCAAGTTTGTTTGTTTTTTTTTTTAATCTACCTAATCCTGTGGTTTGGCTTCTCATTCTGAAATCTGCTCTCAGATGTCTCAGCATCAGTTTAAAATGTCATTTGTGCAAAATTAAACTCCTAATTAATAGCTGGTCAGAAAATTTACAGTGAGCTATTATGCCAAAAAAGAAAGTGGGGAAGGAAACAGTACTACGACACCTATTTTTATGTCTGTATTGATTCTGATCCCTATAGAAGCCATATTGAAACGAAGAAATAAACTTAACAGCAGAGTCAATTATACTGTTCAACAGCATTCTTTATTTTACCAGTGCTGGGGAACACTGGGGATCATCCTCCATAAGTGCTCCAATAACTGGATGCTCTTGCATTGCTTATATTCACATAATTTTTACATATGCATTACAATTTTTGAAAATTTTGACATACAATACATCTCTACTAAGAAATAATTGATTACGTTAGGTATAATTGTTTAGTTCCTTACTTACAAAAGTTCCTTACTTACTTACAAAAGTAAGTACTTACTTACTTACAAAACTAAGCACTCTGCTTCTAAACAATATATCACTTAACCTTTTGTCTCCCTCTTGTCATTCAGAAGGATCTAAAACTTGAAAAATATCCCCTTCTTTTGCAGGTAGTCAGAAAGTATTTATCTCATGTCAATTGATTACATTATTTTGGCAGCTTCTCTTCAATATGACCTGATATATGTTAAAAATGACAGGTTACTCTGCCTTCTTCTGATATTGTTTTGGTTATTATGGCTTTAAGTCGTGAAAGAATGTCCTTCTGCTAAGGGACTCTTCCATTTATGACAGATTTCTACCTGTTTTTGCAGTAGTCACTGGAAGTGGAATGAGAAATTGATCCAGAGTATTTTATACATATCTGCAGGATTTTGTAGGAAGTCAGGAAGCCTAGATAGCATCCCATGGCACTTCAAGCGAGCATATTTAAACAGTTTTCTAAAAGAATTCAGTGTTAGAGGGTCCTTTTATCATTGCATCATTCTGTTGAAAGGGATATTAAGACATGTTTAATCTCCACAGTGGAGGTAGAGCTTGAGTGCCTTGACTATATATTACAGTTACATAAGCAGTTTTTCCTGACTTTGATATTAGTGTTACATCTAAAAGTATAGACTGACTTATGCATACCATCCGCTCTATTTATTACTTAGATTTTTTTTCTGCATTATCTCCTACTTCAAATTAATTTTCCACCTTTTATTTCTTTAGATGTTTGGTTTTCACCTCTTCATTTTCTCCTTTATGTTCATTTCCCGTTCCATCACCTTATTTTACTAGTTGGAACACATGTTTTACAAACTGAAGCTACCAGATCCACCATGTTCAAGTAGCTTCAGAATTAGATAAAATCAATCTGTCTGTTTTCTCAGTGTGAAAGAACTACTAAATTCTTCCTGATTCTCCTGAAAGATTGTCTTTCTGAAAACAAAAAGTTACAAAACCTTGTAAAAAGTTTGCTGCTCATTTGTATAGTAAATAAACAACCACAGCATACCATTTCAACTACCTTTGAAAATAAGATCGCCTTAGTGATGGATGAAATTGGTCTCTCTGTTAATGTATGTTTTATGCATCTGTGCGAATGTGCCTGTCTTCAGTTGGAGGGCTTTGTATAGAAACGTAATGCCTGGAAGTCAAAGACTTCATGACTCATCAGGGTCATTCCTCAGGATAAAATATTTGGTAGCTAGCATGTTGATAGTGCAGTGGAATTAATGAAGGCTGACATGCCACTTTAATTGACACAATTTGTTTCTGTAATCACTAGTGATCCTACTGTCCAGATTACTCTGCTACTTCCTCAAGCTCCATTAAAACACTTTCTGCTGCATAGGTGATTTCTTTTCTCCCTTTCCTTCTTCTGCTAAAGAAAAAAATAATTGGCAACTTACTATCTAAATAATGAACATAGAGGAGGTTGGACCCCAGCTCACTGAGGGCTTTAATGGTCATTACATCAAAATATCTGTTTCCTTCACAAAAGCAGCACTCTTGTAATTGTCATTATGCCAATTAACCAAAGGTTCAACTTTCCTCTGGTTCTCCTGGGTGAAAGTGCCAAACCCATTTAGTAACTCCCAAATATTCACAAACACACAGAGAACAAATAAATACACAGGTCAATGATACTGGAATACTGGGAACTCACCTGAGGAGCTGCATATCAATGGAATAAGATGAAGGTAGGAGGGCTGTGAATCTCTCTTTAACAAAATGCTATTTGTGTTCATTTTAAACATTAAATTAATATCTGGTATGTGATGACAGTTTTGTGAGGCATGCTAATATCCCCTTTATATTCTACTCCTTTTATGCCCAATTTATCTTCCTTAAGCCAAGTTCTTTATATTACATCTGCCTTCCTTTATGTAAGAAAGTCTGGATACAATTCCTAAGTCAGGAATATTTCTAGGTCAGATTTACTTTCTTTTAAGGATTCCAGTCGGTACGCTAGTGTCTTTTGGTTTGATGTGAACAAGACTCTCCAGGCAGCAGTTATTAGGAAGAGATGGGATGGTACTCTTTGCATATTAGTTTACAAGAGACACCCCAAAAAAGACAACCCTGTCTTGAAAAAGAGCTCTAAATACTGCTTGAGAAGGATATACGTATGACAGGATTTGGGTCTTTAAGCAAAAATAAGGGAGCAGGCTGGATCTGAAAAATACTCTGTCTCAAGTCCTAAACTACTATTCTAAGACTGTAGTTATTTCTTTAGAATAGGTGATTTTATGATACTTCTATTATACCAAACTTTTATTTCTGTTACCTGTAAAATTTGTTATTCTGCTGAACATAGTGTAATTACTCTGCATTTACAATGATGTTAAAAATTGTAAACCAGGCGATTAACCTTATGACTACAGGAATGTGTAGTCAGTACAAGCAGCAAAACATGTCAGTTCAGAATAACGACCCTGCCATGTACTGAGTGTGAAACTCATGGGATAATGATGAAGAATTCACTTCTGTTGTTAACCTCCCTGTTACAAGAATTAGTTGTAATTGCTGATATGTATATATAAAAAACATCCATTATAGAATTACATAGCAGATGAATTAAAAATAAAAAAACAGATTTCATAAATTTGACACACTCTTACAACTTGAATTACCTAGTAAAGTAAATTAATCTCCTTCTATAGGCAACAGAAAGAGAACCCCATTCCTGAGAGCCTTTTTAAGACCTTGCCACAGTTTAGAAGATTTGGGCTCTACATTTCTGTCCTAAAATTTCAGAGCTGATAGATAGGTGGACACAATGTGTACTATTTGCATAATAAGACCAACAGCCCAGATCACATTGTGCTGACTGTTGGTTTGGTGCGTGCACACTAGATCTGTACTTTGATTTCTGAAGGACAGGTAACTTAGTCAAAGCTCTGCCTTGGCTTAGCTGCCTGGCATGGAGACATCTCAGGTAAATGAAGAATTTTCTCTTCTTCCTTTCATAAAAATTAAAAGCAGAAAGAGAGGATGAGTCTGGAAATTCCAGATGGATAGTGGTACCAGAAGAGACAGCTACTGACCCCTAGCTAAGTTATATGCTTCAGAAGAAAACAGTTTTATTAATTCTTTATGAATTCCTTCTATCATTCCGTGCCCATAAAAGTAACACAGGAAAGCTGAAGGAATTTCTCCCATGGCAGAGAAATCAGATGTTGGAGCTTACAATCGAATATGAACCCTCTTGTAATGTGCATGGGTTCATACCAGATCTGAGAAGTAACAGTACAAAGGTGTCAAGAGGTTCTTCAGGAAGTCTGGCCCTCCCATTGCAGAGTGATGTTCTGTTAGTATCAGTAAACTCTATCTGGTTCTTTGATTGAAAAATCTCTCTCCATTGTTTGAATAGAAGTACTGATACTAGTACAGCACAACTAAAGGTAGTAGCACTTCTCCCTTGTTGCCAAGTCAAAAACTTAGGAAGTTGGGTTTGCTTTGCTAACTATAATTAGAAAGTTAAAATATGAACAAGTGATTCCGTATCCTTAGGTTACCTCTGCAGTTTTTATTTCCCAGTTCCTAGTTTGAAGTATTCATGGTATTGCTATGTACTGTTGCAGAGTTATCATCTTCCACTTAATTAGCAGCTGCTTTCTAGTCGTAAGTAAAACTTTATCTAGTATAAGTAATAACGAATATGTTCTTTTAAATAAAACACAAAAAAACCCTAAGTAGTCTTAATCAGTAGAACTAAAACTATTTTCTAAATGAACTGCCCTATTTTTGTCTCAAATAAACTGAGGCACAGCCTTGCGAAATTAATTCCCAAGATTTTCAAGAATGGCAGTAATATCAAGTGGCAGGGCCAGGAAGAGAAGTCCTCTCTCTTGAATTCAAGGTTGATGGTTTTTTTCACTAGTGTTCATTATAAAGATTTAATATGAAATACTCTGTTCAAAAGCAAGTGTATAAATCTTCGACAAGAAAAAAAATATTTAAGCAAAATAGAACTCTGCCAAATCTTGAATCCTCCTTCTCTTGCCCATAGTCAATGATGGTAGCAATGTGCAAAGACAGTCACTCATTTTACATTAAGTACTCTGTGCTTTTGACAGCAAAATTTATTTGAAAGAAGTCTAATCCCTTAATAATCTAAGAACCTGGAGGAAATGAATATTTAGTGTAGTCTCTTGCTAATCACAGTCAAGATCAGAGCAGGAAGAAGCTGTTCTGCTTTTTGCAGGCAAGAAAATCCTCAATCTCAAAATTAATTTAAACTTTTTCTACTATTCCCTACCAATCACAAAACAGATAACGGAAAACAACCTCTAACAAAGATATTTAATTTCTTCATGCGTGGACTTCAATGAGCTCTTGTTAAACTAAAAAGAAAAAAAGGAGCCTTTTATACACTAATTTAATAAGTGATAATGCAGAAAGCCCATGAGAGTTAATTGCTAGCTGGATATGCAGGATTAAGCACAGATAGAGAAAAGAGTGGTAAATTTGAAAATATAACCAAAGGTGTCATGAAGTATATGTAGTTCCCTGGAGATAAGAGTTAATAGGAAAAAAAGTAGAAAATTGGACTTGAGAATGATGAGAATGAAGATAAAAGGGAAAGGCAGGACATAAACTCTTAAGCTACATAGGTGATTAAAATAATATTGTGGAAAGTATGTCAGAGGAAGCACAGTCCCAGAAACACACTGGTAAGAAGTAGTAAGAAATTACTGTGTTGAAAGCCAGAGATTTAGGAGAATAAACGCAAAGAAGAAACCTTGCCAGGAGGGATTCTGTGGAACAAACAATTTCAGTTGAATGCAAGGGCAGAAACTATATATAAAAATGGCTACAGAAAACTCAAAGGTAACTGTATTAATATTCAAAATGATGTAACTTGGTTTTGGATTTACTAGAATTCTATTTCTGGTAAAATGGGTAAAAGTAAGCACTGCTTCCTGGAAGAACTGAAAAGAATGTGAAATAACTAGGCTAACTCCAGAAGTAAAATAAATGTAGATAAGAAGTCCTTTGAAATTTTACTTACTCTGAGATGCTTAGAGGGAAGTATGCAGGCTGACTTACAATCACTGAAGTTCTTTTATGAATGACTTAAAATAACATCCTTGGCTTGGAAGATATTTGAAAGCTGATACACCAAAGATTATGTTCCAAAAATACAGGTCCTTTGGGGAAGGCCTAAAGCATTTTAGCTTTGGCAAAGTCCCCATGTATAAGGGTTAAAGCAAGCAGATGGGGACTTTTATCTGAAACACCTTTATTCTAGATAAACACTGCTTCACTTTATGAAACTTGTTCAGCTATGAAGTAGACTTTTCACTGCCTTGAAAAGCACACACTAGCCCTTTGCACAAGTTGAAATGAATTCAAGTCTTCTGGGATCTGCAGCTGAAAATCCCATCTAGAGAAAGTGGGATTTTCTTCCAAAGAATGCTAAAGACCTCAAGCTTATAAATGTGCAAAAAGGAAGAAGACACTCAAAGATGTGTGGTTAACTGTGACACTGAATTATAGGGATGCAGACAAAAAGATGTAGACAAAAAGACATAAACCAGTGAGAATGGAAGATGAAAGTTTGGAGGAAAATAGGTGGTTGGTTTTGGAGGTAGGATATTACAGGAAGTTTTGTGACGCAGTGCAGATGGTCTGGAGAAGAGGACATATCTGAGAAAGAAAAAATGAAGAAAAATAAGTTATTGAGGTGGCAGTGGGTTACAGTGGCAACTGAGCCACTTCAAAATCACAGTAAGAAAGAAGGAGAAAGATAAAGGACAAAAAAGGCACAAGTATTAGATTCTACCTGCTTGGCACGGGCAATGCCTTCTCTTTAAGAAAACTATTTCCCACTGTGAATACGCAGACTCTTCTCCCAGTCTGCTGTCATAGATCTGGTTCAGTGGCAGAGGGAACGCCTCTTTTAAAAATTACCATGCCTAAGAGCTCAGCAGCTAGAAGGCAATACAGAATTTCTTACGTTGCCCTCTCATAAAGCTACATCAATTCGCAGACTCTGATTTACTTTATTTTATTTTCATAGCAGAACCTAAGGTAAACAGTGCATCAGATGTCCAAGGGTGTGCTGGGCTTCTTGCTTGGTTTTGTATGTTATATTGATTAAAACAGTAGGAGCAGCCTCCTGGCACAGCTTCTTCATTCAAAAGCTCAACCTGGTGATGACTTGAAACATATGAATTACTGGACAAGAAAATACATGCCATGGATGGTACATGAAGAGAAGTTGTATTTAGTAATTTTCAAGTATATTTTCTCTCCCTTTCTCACTACCTTTTCGGTTCTGTTCTAAGCCATTGTGCTATGCAGATCATGTGATTATCTGATTAACTAGCACAAGCAAATTTGGTGCTTGACTTTTATTCCTTTTAATTCTCAGAGCAAATATAAATGTTTTTGAAGTAAATAAATTATTGCTTTTGTTCTTCAAAATAAACTAAGGCTTTGGACATTTATTTACATCTTTTCTTGTTTGCCCAGGGATAAAAAGACAACTTGGGACAATCCTGTGATGGACAACTCCTTAGAAGTCCAATATAAGGCAGAGGAAAAAGTTAGACTAAGCTAAGAAGTAATTTCCATATCTTTATTACTTCAGTATGTTAAAAAGATGCAGATACTGAAAAGAAGCTGTTCAAAGAGACAACGGAAAGACTATCAAACTGAAATAAGTGAATCATATAAAAGAACACTCACACTTTTCATAAAGAAAACCTTTTCTTAGGAAGATGTGACAACTAGAAAACATAAACCTTGTAATCTTTTTTTTTTTTTTTTTTTAACACTGAATAACTTCCTTAAGTCTAAGATTTAGTTGTTTGGAAACTGTTTTCTCCAGCCAGCTGGAAGGATCTACCTTACCCTTTCCCTAGAGTCCCATTTCTTGTTCACTTTTGCTGTGTCACCTTTGATTTACCACCTGCTAAATGGGGAAAAAAAGGAAGGTTCCCGAGGCCAGAATTAACTAATGTTTCATCCTGAGTGGCAATAGTAAAACTTTGAGGAACAAATGTCACCAAAAATGTTTGTGTTGGATTGCTTATTATGGTTTGCTTATTATGAAGTGCATTTTCATCTTTAAAATGAGGTTTGTTAGATGCAAATTTGTATAAAATAGCAAGACAAATTTTAAAATCAGGGAGATTTTGAGAAACATATAATATAGAAGGAAAATATTGTGTGGGTGTTTTTAGGAAACATTTTCAAGGGTTTTTTTTCATATCTGTAGTTAAGCTATGAGAACTATAGATGTACTTTTTTGATGAGAGCTTTATAGACCTTACTGTGGTAAAAGTACAGCAAAAGTACAAAGTGAAAAGCTGTCTTTGTTGATTTTCCTCCCATGACTTGCAATACCATACCCTTTCTGGGCCAGCACCTCCATGGACTCTCCATTAGCAAAAATATCAAGACTCAGTGTCCCTACCTCTATTACGCATTCCGCTCCTTGTATCTTTGCACTTCACTAAAAATCAAAGCCAACACATATTTTAATGTTTATTTCTTTAATGGCACTTCTTCCATGTAATGCCATTTACAGAGTTCCTACATGTTTCCCTTGTCTTTCCCTCATCTTTTACATATGCAATACACTCTGAAAAGCCTTTGTAAGAACTATTCTCCTTGAGTCATATCTGAGTCAAACCGGGGAATCAGTTTGTCTGCCAGCTATATGGACTCTTTATTTGTATGGATTAACTTGCATTCCTGTCCAATTCTTTACATATGAAATGAAATAAAATCAAATCATTCCCATTTTGTACTGTTTCTTTTCCTATTCTTCTGTGGGTTACCTCCACAGTGTGTTTCAAATTCACAACCATTTTAGAGGTCTTTACGTTTTTGTAAACAGTACTGGCCTTACTAGAATCTTTTATAAATTAACAAAGAGGATATAAAAGTTCAATCTTCTTACAAAACAGAAAATATATATCCATATATTTTAATTCCTTCTCCGGAGAGATAGCAAGAAAACTAATATTGAACTAAATGTCATTAAGGCAAATCATATCTGGGGCTGCATCAAAAGGACCATGGCCAGCAGGTCGAGGGAGGTGATTCTGCCCCTCTGCTCTAGTGAGACCTCACCTGGAGTCTTGTGTCCAGCTCTAGAGCCCTCAGTACAGGAAAGATATGGACCTGTTGGAGAGGGTCCAGAGGAGGCCACCAAAATGATCAGAGGGCTGGAACACCTCTCCTATGAGGACAGGCTGAGACAGTTGCAGTTGTTCAGCCTGGAGAAGACTCCAAGGACACCTTGTTGCAGCCTTTCAGTACTTAAAAGAGGCCTATAAGAAAGATGACGACAGACTTTTTAGGAGGCTCTGCTATGAGAAGACAAGGGGTAACGGTTTTAAACTAAAAGAGGGGAGATTCAGGCTAGACATGAGGAAGAAATTTTTTACAATGAGGGTAGTAGAACGCTGGCACAGGTTGCCCAGGAGGCGGTAAATGCCCCATCCCTGGAAACATTCAAGGCCGGGCTGGACGGGGCTCCGAACAACCTGACATAGTTGAAGATGCTCCTGCTCATTGCAGGGAGGTTGGAATAGATGACCTATGAAGGTCCCCTCCAACCCAAACTATTCCATGATTCGTTTGCCAGAAAGTATCCATGTATGAATGTGTATGTTTGTATATGTATGTTTGTCTTACATTTCTACCCAGATGAAGTTTTTGATGTAGAATAGAAATCCACACTCTAGTTTCTAAATCACAAGAGGTTTCACGGGAAATTTTATATCTACAGGCCTGATGGAGGTGAACTATTATAATGTACAGTCATAGAAGGATCCAATCTGAGCAAGAACTCAAGAGGAGCTACAGTAACAGTTGTATTAGCTTTCCACATGATATCTTATAACATTTGACAGGCACAGTGACAGCTCAAGACATTCCAAGGTTAGAGGACAGACTGAAGCATGGAACCAAATCAAGTTGCAAAGCATCTTTTTAGTCCTGAAACTTTATTTCTTCTAGTTTCAAATAAATTGCTTGCGCAGAAAAGCTTCTTAGTGGACTGAATATCATTCCTCTCAGAAAATCTGTGAAGCCTGGACTCTCTAAAATGCACTGCATGGATGATAAAAATGAATCATGGGGAAAAAAAAGTCTTCACATGCAAGCAGCAGAAAGCATGACAGTTTCAATTTCTAAAGCAGAATTTACAAAGTATCTTAAGAAAAAAAAGTAATAAAATATTCTATCTATAGAATTCAAAAGCTCTATATTAGGAAACTTGCTTAGGAATAACGACTTAATAAGCAAGGTTTTTGTTTTGAAGTGCACAGACTAACCATCCTAAACCTGAATGTATTACATGAGTTATTCTTATCTGCTGGTGTTGTCATGTTTCAAAGGCTATGACACAGTATTAGTTCTCAATCAACCGGGTATAGTATGTCTATTGTATAAAGTAATTTTATATGTTGTATGAAGACGTATATTGTATAAAGGACAATTTTAAGGTCAACAGTAGACTAGGAGAGGCCAAAAATCTAATATGAAAACATAACCTGCTTTGTGTGGCTAATGGTGAAACAATAATTTAAATTTCTCGAATGTAAAATCAAGTTCTTCAGTAGTATTAATATCTACTTTTAAATCCAAGACCCGAGAATGGGCTCAATTTTCATTTCTGTTTTTTCAGGTATGACAAAAACCTCATTCATTTCAAGAAATGGTAGTCCAGGATGTTAAAAAAGTGTTTTACCTAATGAATTTACGTCTTATTTTGAAACTGAACGTGATGGATGTCTTAAAAGACTTGTAGATTTTGGGAGGATTCTTCAGTTTGGATTTCAGGATTCCACCATAAAATAGCCTCATAATTTGGATAAAAGTTTAGATCATAGCAGTTGTAGAACGTGCAACTGGTTCTACTTCATTTGCCATATATTACTGCAAAGAAAGTTGGATATGCACAATTTTGAAAATTAGTACTCTGCCACATGTTCAGTTATCTATGGCAGAGTCCAGATGAAAAAAATCTCTCAAATGTATAGAACTTGTAAATTAGTCCTCTCCAAAGAACTGTTACTGTTATTGGAATAGAATATGGGAATAGATGGCATAATATATATTTTGTTGTTAGTTCAATGCTTCAGAGTATGATTCTAAGTGATATTAAATATTCATCACATACTTATGATACCAAAGAGAACCAGGAATTCAGTCCTCACAGTTTGATTTTGTTACAGTCAAAAGAACATGTATCCATGAAAAATAGTTCAGTTCCTTTTAAATTATAGTCAATCTAGAGCCAGAAATCTATCTCTCAAGTTTGATATGCATGCTTGTTACTTTAGCTAACCTATTTCAGATTGCCACAGCCAGCTAATACAGATATTCCCATTGCCAAGACTACCATGTTTTACATAGTCAGTGTTGGTTTATTTTCCTGCAAGGGGGGGAAAGATGAAGAAAGAACAAAAATCATAGAACGGGATTCATATTTTTTCACGTAGAGAAAAAAATCCTATTAAAATATAAAAAAATAATTGGTAATAATTAACACCAGGCATAAATACTTAAAATGTTAAAAAGCTAAACAAGTTAAAGACTCTGAGATGAAATGTGTGTGGCATAATGCAGATGACAGCAATACCTAGACCAGCAGTGCTGGGGTGCATCTGCTGCTACAGGGTGCCTGGGAAAATAGAAAGTCGTATTATTTTCCATATTCTATCTTTTTTTGACAATTTCAACTAGTTCTTATCTTACATACATAATATACAAGTTGTTATACATTAATTTTATTCTCTGACTGTATTATTTAATACAGACCAGAGTCAGCAATGCTCTTTGTACTGGAATTTTACGATTCTGAGGTTGATTCATTGTTCTGAATATACATAGTCATCCCAGTCTTTAAGTCAAAATACCTTAATTGTATGTAATTTATTCTTGCTTTATTCACATGATTCTGCAATCTGTTTGAATGTGATATGTTTTCCAGCTAAGGTAAGATATTGCTGACAACACTGAGTAACATGTGAGCAGTTTGATATTTATAACCTCTCATCTTTCAAGATATAAGAAAACACTAACTACTTTTGATATTGCTAATAATATATAAATCTTTGAGGATTGTTTCTAATATAAAACCTATGTATTGAGTCAATATTCCTATGCATACTTACAAAGCCAAAGAAAATTAGAATTGTAGAGTTCCCTGATCATCCAAAGATCCCAAAAAAGAACACTCAAAAATAGAATTATTCTTCATTCACTGATAAATCTACACTGGTTATTTATTCAGAGCGAGAAAGCTAGTCTGCTGAACTGATACCGGGTGACCTTGCCTTATTTGTTTCTCTTAATTCTGATGTTTCACTTCAGTTATTGGATTTCGAAAAATAATTATTTATAAAGATTTCATTGTATCTGACACACAGCACTTGGAGTTTAAATTAGGTTAAAAATCTTTAAAGATGTCAAGGTTTCCAATAGTGGTTTCCAATTGATAGTTTCAACATCTAGCCAAATATCCTCTGTTCTCTTCCTCAAAATGGAAAAATCACTGAATTTTTAAATTTACATGACAATATATATATTTTTTAATATTCTATGAAACCTGCAAATCTGAAACAAATATTTATAATTTTCTGGAAATTAAATTTTTTTTTTTGACTTACACAGTTGAAAATTAAAAATCTTCCTCTCTCAGCTTTTGGCTTTTAAAAAGTTTTTCCATAAAGATAATTTTTAACAAAAATTTTTTACAAAAGCAGATAATATTCAAGCAGTTGAAAAAACAGAATCTACTGTTGAGCAGAAACTTTTCAGTCAAACATGACATTGTCCAGGTCTCTTACCCTACACTTACCAGATGCACTGAGTAGATTAAAAAAATTCTGAAGAAAATGGAACAATGGCATTGAAAATAAAAATACTTTCTCTTCAACTACAGCTACCCAACCAGGAGCTGCTGCACTGATCTCTAAAGCCCAGAAAATCAGGAGAATTTTTTTCAGTTAAAAAACCCCTGTCTAGTGAAAGTCTGTCTCTCTTGACCTATTTCCCCAGGGCCAAAAAGGCATTTTATCTAAATGAACAGAAATAATTGTACTACATCTTGCAAAAAATAATGCAGGGCTCCCTTTATTGAAGTTGAACTGGTTGCTTATGGCTGCTCTGGTGGTACTTCCTTAAGAGAATAGTCTCAAGATATTACCATTGGTCAGGGGGAACCTCCAATTCTGCCCTTCTTCTACCCTTTCTTTCCCTTCTTAGCACTGGTAGTTTCTTTAGTGCATTTACTAAATTATATGAGTATTAAATATGTCAATTCTCAGTGAAAAAAAATATGGATTATACATATAATGGTTTTTGCCTCTTCACGTGACATTCAGGGACATGAAATAAAGACCCCAAATAAAAGTGATTTATTTCTGAAAATGATAGTATATAATCTGAAATTAATTTGAATTTCAATCTGGATTAAACATATCACTGAAATTTAATGTGAGGTTATTAAAAGCTTTGATCATCATTTTGACAATAGCTGCTGATACACTGCAAAAGTAGAAAGTCAAGTCAGGCTGAGTTTTTTAACATAGACTGTAATATATTTTTACGCAAAATAGAAAAAGGGCTGAAAAAGGTTTAGATCCAACCTGGAGTTTGGATCAAAGTATGCTCTTGCAATAAATCTAAAGACATTTTTATAAGACTTAAAGAAGGAATGAAAAAACAAAACGACAAAACACAAACAACAAAAAACAACCAACAAAACTAAAAGATAGCAATACAAAAGCAACCTCCAGACCCCCACAACTATACATAGTATAACAGCTTCATGACGTAGAAAAACAATGGGAAATTTCAAAACGGTCATTTTAGTTTTTTATATAACACAATTGAAGGAATAATCAATCTCAGCCTGGGCCATAGCTAAATGAACCGGTTTGCATCCTTTAGGCTACATCTGTACTGTTCTTGTGATCTGCTGCAGGGAATAACTGCTGCTTCCATCAACCAATTAACCTGGAGCAGCGTGCATCTACTCCATTCGTGGCTAGCCCCTTCTGAAACTGATTTGTTACATCTACACTGCATAGCACTTGGAGTATCACTGGCTGAGAACGTATTCCAGAAGCTACTGTGCCTAGTGATGCCAACACCCTTCAGCATGCCACACTAACCATCTGCCTGCCCTACCATGCCACATGCCTGCACCATCAAGTTTTGAAAAGAGCCATATGGAGCCCAACTCTACTCGGAGGTCCTGGAGACAACAGGCTGCACCTCCAGCTGCCACTGCTTCATTCCTTCTGTGGCAAGTGTTACCATCTGCCACTGGTTCAGCCTTGTCTGCCTATGACTAAGGTCAGTCTTAGTTCTAGGACATCAGTGATCCAGCTTTCTCTTTCAAAAATCAATTTGAAGAAGAAACGAAGAATGTAGTTGCTGGTTATGTGTGGAGACACACAATGTTGCACTGTGGCTCAAGGAGCTCAAACTTGAACACAGGACTCCAAACATGGTATTTATTCTCAGTTGCTGAATGGAAGGATCCCTTCATTGGACCTCTTGGTTTTCTTTGCTGTGAGGTTGCACTGCTGGCTTGCATTCAGTATGCCATCTACCAGGACAATTAGGTTCTTTTCTTCAGGCCTGTTTCAGACAGTCAGTCCCAGACTGCATAGTAGTGCAGGGTTATTTCTCCCCAGCAGCAGGACTTCACATTTGCTTTTGATGAGCTTTCTGAAGTTCTTGCCAGTCTATTTCTCCAGCTTGTCCAAGTCACTCTGAATAGCAGCTGTTCCCTCCAACCTGGTGTAACACACAAACTCACTGAAACTACACTCCATCCCATCATCCAGGTCATTCATGAAGATGGTCCCAGTATTGATTCCTGAAGGTAATCCCAGTGAGGCCACAGATCAGCAGCTGAGACAGACTGACAGTTCCTTGTTTGTTCCATATGCTATGCACATTAGCATACATCTATTTGAAATGAGTTCTAAATCATGCTGGTTTTACAAGATGTGTGGAAGTCTGTCTTTCTTACTGTCCCCCAAGACACATCTGCTCCGCCCCTTGTTCCCTTACTCTTGGCATATCCAGTTTAAAGTCCTGCTCACTAGATTAGTAAACCTGTTTGCTCACATGGTTGGGTACTGAGTTGTCTTTACTCTTGAAAAGTCTGCCGTTGACACCAGCTGTGCAGCCTGGTGTTGACCCGCTGGATATGCCTACTTCCATTTGAACTTTTCCCCTGAACAACAGGATTCATAAGAGCACCACCAAGCCACTTTGTCATTTAACCTTACAAATTGCATTTGGCATTTCAGTCTCTCATAGAGTTTTCAATGTAGTTTCTGTGACATTAATGATCATATGCCGTGAGTTACAGTGCTTTCACAAGCTTTACTATATTCAGGGTATGCCTGTGTATATATTGACTCAGTATAACATTCCCTTAATCTGCAAAACCTCAGGTAGCCCTCCCCATCTCCGTTTCAAATGTCTATTGATTCTATACTGGTAAATACAGTTGGTTTAGTTTATAAAAGCTTGCTTGGATTAAAAAATATAATTGTTTGGCATATGCTCTTGTCCCAAAACTATTGAAGCCTTATGTTAGCAGCACAGTTCTTATTTATCCATTCTTATATCCATTTTAATTATCTTACTTATCAATTTTTCAATTTCTCCATTTTTCTTAGTTATCATTTTTTTAATAATGCTGATGCTATTTGTCTTGATAACACAAAAGTGCATCTCCAGCACGGTCAGACAGAAAAGAAGAGGAACTAAGATGTTTCAAAAGGAGCACAGAAATGTAACACCTCAGTAGAGAGGAGATCTGTACTGGTTTGTGTTGGAATGGAGTTAATTTTCTTCATAATAGCTTGTAGGGTGCTGTGCTTGGACTTGTGATGAAAACAGTGTTGATAACACACCAGTGGTTCAGCTAGTGCTTTTCTGTTTCTCACACTGCTCTGCCAGCAAGTAGGCTGGGGGTGCACAAGAATTTGGGAGGGGACGCAGACAGGACAGCTGACCCCAGCTGACCAAGGGGACCACATGAAATCATTCTCAGCAATAAAAACTGGAGGAAAGAAGGAAGGAAGGGACATTCAGAATTACAGCATTTGTCTTCCCAAGTAACTGTTACACGTTGATGAAGCCTTGCTTTCTTGGTAATGGCCTACTGATGGGAAGTAGTGAATTAATGCCTTATCTTGCTTTGCTTCCTAATAAAGCTTTTGCTTTACCTATTAGACTGTCCCTATCTCAACCCCCAAGTTTTCTCACTTTGCCTTTCAAATTTTTTCCCTGATCCCATTGTGGGGAGTGAGCAAGTGGCTGTATGGTGCTTAGATGTCTCCTGGGGTTAACCCACAATAGGAGTTGTTTTAACAGGAATTTGACACCTCAGTAAACTGTGGAACCAATACAAGATGGGAGCATACTAAGGCAAGTTCTTCCTAAAAATGATCAGCAATGAAATACCTAATATCAACATATAAATGGACATTTTTTATGCTTCGAAGTTAACAAGCAATAAAATGAATGAGACAATATAACTCTCTCTTGCAGAGACTGCAGTAAATTATCAGCAGAATTTGAATTAAAAAAAAAAATCTATGCACTACAGTATGTAATACATCTATTATGCATTATGCAGGTATTCTTCAAAACAGGAAAGCTATCAACATACTTTCTATGTTATGAACTATTATTCTTACTGTGAATCATGAACACTGTGATTAAGTGTCTTGCCAACAACTTGAAAAATATACAAGCCTGTTTACATCTTACAAATAGAGATATTTTTTCCTTTCAGTGACTTTCTTGGTCAGTTCAGTTAAACTGTGAGTTTGGACTTCATGGATCTGTAGTTTACCAGTGTTTAAACTATTATGTAAGTTGTTGGTTTTTTTTTTCCTTTTTTAGCAATGTCTCTGGCTGAAGATCCACGTCATCTTCATTGGAATTCCTGGCAGGATTTTTCCATAAAATACCCCATAGCAAGAAAATTTCAAAATCAAGTGTTATTTGGAGACTCCAGAGTCTCCAAGTCCTCATTAAATTGGCATTTATACAATATGCTTCCTAGTCACCAGGGTCACTTTGCTGTGAAGGTATACCACAAAGAGAAAGCAGTAAATCTCAGTGAATATTTCACTACTGTCTCTGGCAATTAAAGTTTTAAATGGCATGTCCTCTGCATAGCCAATAAAATGAGAATCAGAAGGTAACTGCAGGATAGCCCAGATAAAACCAGCCAACTGCTGTCCCGTATTATTTCACATTGAGAGAAAAAACACATACTAAACTGAAAGACAATATACATCATTATGGCACCCCACTGTGTAGCAACAAAAAGTTCTGTGGAGTTCTATCGGCTAATGGGGTAAAATAATTTTAGGAACTAATCTCAAATATACTGAATTTCTTCATCATCTCAGCATTCAGAAAATGGCAATCTGTTTTCTTTCACTCTTTTTGAGAAACGCAGTCTGTTGCTGAGGATCCCCTCTCTTACTGTGAAAGACCTTCATTGAATCAAGTCTGGACAATTTCTCCAGTGCTTCCATCTTCCATTAAACTGGGAACAAGAGTATATAATATTTAGAGCAAATTTTAGAAATTTTCAATCCACTGATCATACTAACATTTTTTGCAAGAACATCATAAGTGACATTAGAGTCTCAGAAGCTAGAGGTTGGATTTTTTTCTTTTTAAGTACTTTTGTTCCTCGTATTTTGGATTCTTATATATGCTACAGAGAACCATGCAAATGCTGCTCTGTGTTCCAGTGCAGAAACAAGATAGCCGAACGTCGTATCAAATAATTTGTATCCAGATACTTTTCAAATACTAACTAGTTCTCATATCTTCTGTGAAACCTAGAGACATTATAAAGTACATATTGAAATATAGGGAAACCAGGGTGGAAATTTTGGAAATGGTTCACCAAGGATAGAAAAGGAATCACTGTAGATGAATGTATGAAAGGTGAAGAAATCTTAACTTTATTACACAAAAATGGTAAAGCCACAGATGAACTCTTAAGTTGCTAATGAGGATAATCTACCTCTTATTTTTTCCACATGTGGTATTTGTTATTTCTTATTTAGGGACCATTTATTAACTACTGTCACTGAATATTATTGCCAGTCAGAAAGGTCCCAGGGAGATACCCCCAAAAGGTGATGGACCCCCTGCCCTATCAGGCAGAACAGGGAGACCCAAGATAGCCCCTGCCCTGTCGCTGTTGGGCAGAAGCAGGAGACCAAAAAGATATGGAGGGTTAGAAGCAAGTTCCAGTTCAGCATCATGGGCAACCCCCCTCCCTACCTGCTTTGCTTCCCCAGGTGCCCCTGGGTCATAGGTTTGAGGCCCTTGTTCTTGAAGGAGATGTAGGTGAGGATGTGGTGCAAGGCCCGTCCACAAAGTCACATAGGAAGAGGCAGTTGACTCCACAACTCAAGACTGCCTCCAATAAGAAAAAAAGAAGGGTAATTGTAGTAGGCGATTCCCTTCTGAGGGGGACAGAGGGCCCGATATGCAGAGTTGACCCTCATCATATGGAAGTGTGTAGTCTACCTGGAGACTAGATCAGGGACATCACCAGGGCACTCCCCAACCTGCTGCACCCAACAGACTACTACCCACTGCTGATCTTCCAGACAGATGGGGAGGAAACTGCATCCTGTAGTATGAGGGGAATGAAGAAAGATTTCAAGGCCTTGGGATGGTTGGTGAAAGAGTCTGAGGTGCAAGTTATTTTCTCTTCCCTCCTTCCATTTTCGGGTGCCAACGTCAGATGGAATAGTAGAATTCAGCCTGTAAATGATTGGCTACAAGAC
>VWYH01006707.1:508320-572269 GCA_013399365.1 Pampusana beccarii | reverse complement strand
GGCAGCGCCGCGGGGCCGGGAGCCCCCGGAGCCCCGAGCGGCCTCGGAGCCCCGAGCCGCCCGAGCCCCCCGAGCATCCCCAGCCCCCGGAGCGAGGTGCGGAGCGGGGCCGGATGGCGCCCGCCGCTCCGTGGTTGGCGGCAGCGCCCGCTCGTTTCTCAGCGGCAGCACTTGCTCGAAGGACTTTTCCTCCCAGCCCCGTTGGCGGCCGCAGCGGTTTTTTTAGCGCGGCGAGAGTTTGCAAAAAAAAAAAAAATAATGCCGTGCTCCAGCTTTCGGGAGAGCTGAAGTTCAAAGAGTGAGGGGAGGGGGGGGCTCTGTATGGCTACAACTCCTATGGGTTGCCTGGGAAGGATGTGTGTGGAGATCGTGTGGGAGCGCGGCATGGAATGGACGCTTCCCGTGTGCTTGTGTGTTGCTGTATTCCCGGTCTGTGCGCTACAGTCATAGGCAGGGAGGAAAACGCTGTCTAGCAGCTATTTTTCTCGGGCTTTGGCTTGCAAAGAAAGGGTTTATTGTTCTGGAACGCGTTGTGCTTGTGAATAATTTCTCTTAGAATATATGAGGTACTTGTATGCGCAGACGTGCAGGTTTGATGCTGACACAGACTCTTCTTTAATGAACGAGCCGCGTTCATTCTGGGCAGCGGGGGGAAAAACTCCATGCAGAACCCTCTTCCTAGGCCCAACTTTATTCTGTGATGTTTATGCATAAACTCTGGCGTAGCCTGGAGCTCTGCATAGGTGAGAGGCACCGCAAATGTGATTCAGCTCTTACCGTTTGTCAGGTTTCTTTCTTTCCCAGGAAGAGGCTTGAGACCTCAAGGTTGTGATCAATCGGGGAAGTTAATTTAACACCTGAGGTTTGCTTCGTCTCCCACGCCTGCCTCCTTTGTGCTGCTTGTTGGGAGATCCAAAGCTGTGCTCTGGCCTCTCTGGGGGCCTTGTGACCGCTGCATTTAGGCAAGAGCGGAGCCTGGCGTCCCTGGACCGGGAGGTGAGGGTCTAGAGCATCCCCCCGGAATCCCTGGCGCTCCGGTAGAGCCGCGGGCAGCAGCTGCTTGCGCGACCGGTGCCCCGGTGTTAGGACGTGTGCGTTCGCAGGTAGGCGGTGGATGTTAACCGCGCTCGGTGCTTTTCTGCTTCCGTCTTCGTTTCGCATAGGGGTAGAAGCGTGCTCTCTGAAAGCAAGCTGCAGTGAGGCTCCCGCTGTGCCAAGGCGTTTTTAAAGCGTCTCGATGCGAGTCTGCTTTAGTATTTATGCATATTACGCTGTGTATTTGAAGGGAGCCATCTGGGTAGAGGAATAGATGGGAAGCAGCCGAACCTTTCCGTGTTGCTTTCCGTTTTGGAGTTGGGCTTGATTAGGAAAGCCGGTTGTTGAGGAAGTTGCTGTGTGGCTCTTTGGGCTTTGCAGGTATTTCTTTCTGTATGAATTAATGCCCTGAGTAGAGAGAGTTGTACCTGGGATGTGGGGAAGAGGGAGCTGACAGGCTGTGCTGAGCCAAAGAAGGCATTAGAGCTCAGCAGAGCAAACCAGAATGCTCTTTTTTTTTTTTTTTTCCTTTAAATGGCTGTTTCTTTTGACCCTTTGTGTGCTGGCCCCTGGGGGGGTGATGTCTGAAGAAGGTGAACCCTGAAATGAAGGGCTGTGAGTGGAGGCAGGTGAGTCAGTGTGGCTCCCAAAGTGGGAAGGGGAGAGAGCGAGGTTACTAAAAGCATCGACATCTCCCTGAGAAGAGTCACCTGTGAAATATTGGCTTTAAACGGGGACTTCAGGGCAGCTGCCTGCGGTTCTGGGAGAGACACAGTGCTGCTGCCTGCGAGTTTCTTGCTGGAGATTTCTTTTGCAAGCTGTGCAAGGAAAAGAAGCCAAGGAATCATGTGGGCTGGCAAAGGACTAAATACCCCGATGCCAAGGAGCATGCAGCAATCTGTGGGTGAGTGGCAAATGGTTTGAGGGAGCTGGTCTTCAGAGAGCTCATCAAAGGAACAGCAAGGCAGAGGTACGTGCAGCGCTGCCTCTCAACTGTCTGTTCCGAAAGCTAAATTGTGGTAAGAAATACCATCTCTGCTGGTGCGTATGCTTGTGATGATTTCTTTGCTGCATTGGAAAGCGGTGAGTTCAGTTTAGTTCAGATACTATCAGGATATACTTGGGGGATGTGTGTATATATATATATATAAAAATATAAATATATAAATATATATATATATATAAAAAAGATACAGCCATACCACCCTGAGAATGCCCGATCTCATCTGATCTTGGAAGCTAAGCAGGGTCGGGCCCGGTCAGTACTTGGATGGGAGACCACTGGGAATACTTTGATGAACTTTCAAGGAAGCCCCTCAGTTAGATGCCAGCTGATTGCGTGAGTTCGGGTGGGAAAGCACCTGACCGAAGGTAGGATGGCCATGCTGGTTTGGATTCTTCTTCCTCTGGGAGAAGCAGCTGGTTTTGCACCTGCGATAGAGCCAGAGCAGAGCCAGGAAAGGCCTCTTTGGGCTGGAGGAGAGGCTCGTGTGTTCTTGGTGTGCGAGCAGAGCTGGGGATGCTCGAGCCTGCAGGGCTGGGTGGAAGGATGAGGAAAGAGGGAAAATCAGGGTGAAATGATGCAGAGGAGAGGAGGAGCGTGATAAAGGACCTGGAAGGAGCAGATGCATCCTTATAATCGGATATTGCTGGGCTATATGGACAGAAGAGAACTCCCTCATCTAAGAAACTTCGCTTTCTTGAAGCTTTTTAAGCTTTATTCTGTATTCACTTGGGACTAAGCAAGTGCAGGTGGTCAGTATGTTGCCTTTTTTCAAGGCTTGCTGGTGTGCCTGGGTTGTGGATATTGATTCTTGCTGACTTTGGGGCTGGATCTTCGTGTGCAGCACTTGTTAGGGTCAGAATTAATTTATTTTTCGTGCTTGCAGGCAGAGGGCGAGACAAAAGTTTCTGCAAGTCGTCTTAGAAAGGTTTTGTGCTCTGGGCAAGAGGTTTCCAAGGCAGCCTATACACAGCTGAGGTGTCTGTTAATACAAGGAACCTATTGCTCTGTGTGAATAGGAGGAACACGCTGAAATTTTTGGCTAACAAGATGAGAGCAGCTTGAAGGGTATCTCTTAGACTTGAGGGAAAGATATGGAGAAATCAACGGGATATTAGCAACTCTGTGATTAAAGCTTTCTACGGGAATGGAACATTTAGCTTTTTATAGAAAAGAGACTGTGGTGCTATGCACAGGAGACTAGAAACTCCAGTTTGTCTGGCTGTACCCTTCAGGGGAACTAATAACACCCTCATGGGTTCTCTGACGACAGGAATGGGAGATAAAAGGAGTTTTAAAATCTATGAGGAGGTCATGGAGCACTTGTAAGGATCCTCATAATAATAA
Source organism: Pampusana beccarii (assembly GCA_013399365.1). Lineage (NCBI taxonomy): Eukaryota > Metazoa > Chordata > Aves > Columbiformes > Columbidae > Pampusana > Pampusana beccarii. The sequence goes on along the minus strand of VWYH01006707.1, from coordinate 568,884 downwards.
TAATTCATCTGATCTGTGGGATGCAGCTTGGGAGGACGATTTGGAGCGAACTTGGAGCAGTTCAAAGGCCGTTGAGGTAGGAAAAGCAGAAATGCTTCCTGTATCTTAAAATGCTCAACTAGTGTCAATAGGAGCTAATGCTGAGGTGCATCCAGCAGCAAACAGAGACCCAGGGGGAATGAGGAGCAGAGAGAAAGGTTGTTCTGGGGAAAAAGGGGAGTCGGGATGCTGAGGAAATCCCTGTTAGCAGTCAATTAGCAGTGATTGAATTGCTTTAAGAGGGAGTAATGGAGCAAAGGCAGAAACCTGGGCGTTGTAAATCAGTAGGACTGGGGATAGTTCATCCAGAGGGCCCTGAAGGAGATTAAAGTGTGAAACAGCAGCAGATGTTCACGTGGAAAGGATGAGTCTTGCTCCTTGCTGGGAAGTTACCAAGGCAGGAATCCAAGTGGTCAAAGGGAGCTGCTGGATACAGCGGGGATATAAAGCAGGTGAGTTTTGCTTTTGTTCTGTGCCAGCTGGGAGGGTCTAATTATCACTTAAATTAACCTTGGGGGTCAAATTGCCATCGCTTATATGGACAGGATGGGTGTGCAGCACAGAAACCTGCTTTCCTAATGGCGCTTGCAGTTGGGCTAATAAAACAAGGATGGAAAATGTACCAACAGACCTGATTTATTTGAATTTTTCATTAGATCCACCCAAAAGCGGCTATTTTCGGAAATAAATAGCAGAATGCGGGCAATAAATAGCTGTAGGGTAAGGGGCAGAGTTTGAAGCTGTAGAAAAGAGTTAAGCTGTAGAAAATAGAAGTGTAACGGAGGAGTGCGGATGGGAGCACAGATAGGTGATTACGTGAAGGTTCCTTCACACTGAGGCTAGGCTTATGTATTATCTTTAATGATTTGGAGGTGTAAATGGGTCAGAGCTGGGTTACAGAGAGCGCGCGTCAACCAAAAGGCTTTGCTTTTGCCGCTAAACATTTGATGGAATTAAGTGATGATAAAGCAACGAGTTTAAGATGTCCGGCTGCAAAACGAGTCGAGGGGAATTTTGCTGAGGCCTTGTGGGACCTTCCCCTGGATTTTCCAGGGGGACAGAGACCGTGTTACTGATTTATCAGGGAAGAAGGAGCCAGGACATAAACTCTCCATCTACATGGGTGAATTTATTTGCATCCTTCAGGAGGGAGAGGACCAGACATAACGTTATTTTGTGAGTCTCTCTGTTCCTTCCCCCCTGGCTTTGGGTTTATTTGGTGAGCTCAGCATCAGCACAATGATGTGGAAATAAAGCAAAGGAGCTTCATCTCGGCCTTGTTGCATACGGATAAATGAGAGGAGTAGATCGCACTGGCAATCCCTAGCTAGGCTACGGTTAATGGAAATCCTTCGGTGACCTTATAAACTCTGCTTTGCGAGGGTTCATAATGAGTCGGCACAAAATTCAGTCTGAGGTCTTAGACCCTGTGAGCATGAAATAATAATAATAATGCTAATTTCCCACCCACTCAGGCATGTGCTTGAAGATTTTGCTGTTTTTATAAGTGGATCCCTTTGCCTTCCCTTCTTCCTTTGCCTTCCCTTCTTCCTTTGCCTTCCCTTCTTCCTTTGCCTTCCCTTCTTCCTTTGCCTTCTCTTCTTCCTTTGCCTTCCCTTCTTCCTTTGCCTTCCCTTCTTCCTTTGCCTTCCCTTCTTCCTTTGCCTTCCCTTCTTCCTTTGCCTTCCCTTCTTCCTTTGCCTTCCCTTCTTCCTTTGCCTTCCCTTCTTCCTTTGCCCATCTTGTTGAGCCTTAACATTTTTTTTTTTTGCTGAAAACCAGAGAGTTTTTGCTTCAATTACAGCAGTTGCTGATCTACAAACTGTTGCATGTGCAAAATCTGCCTTCCCCCCCCCCAAAAAAAAAAAAAAGGTTGGTCAAAATCCATTTTGCTCCATCCGTGCTCATTGTTGGCCCTTGATCTTTTCTTGTTTGGTCTTTGCTTATTTTCTGGTTTTGTGCGATCTGGTGACGTGTGGTGTGACAAGGTTGTGTGTGTGTGCACGGGCAGCTTTGAAAGCGGGCGATCGCGTCTCTTTTTAAACCGAAAACTGTTTGGGGCAGAGGCTGTGCTCGTGTTCACAGAGCATCTGGTCCTCTCCAGGTCCAATTCATCACTGTCTTGCAGTTTGTATTATTGTTCACACCAGGGGAAAATGGGTGTGAAGCTGGAATAATAATGTTTCACACTTGCTTTGCATTGGGTTTGATATCCAACAGCATTTTAACCCCTCAGAAAAAGCATAAAAAATTGAGTAGGTGGAAGCTGAAAACACAATTTACAAATAACATGTTAATTACTCTTACTGAGAAAATGACCACTGTGCTCAATCTTGTATCGATGGCACGTTTGAAAATCAAGATGCGATTTTAAAATTCAAACTTAAAGGTTCAAATCAGGACAGAGGAGTTAATGGGTGAGGGCAGCAGTATCTCTGCAGTATAATATACTTTGCTCATTTAAAAAGGGCTTGGTGGGAATACCAGTCATTAAATATTGGATATCGCCGTCGTAGTTTCTTTAATGAAACCTAATGGGACAGAAGGAATTCAACGCTGCTCGGTACATCCGAAGTTTTGTGTTTGGGAAACAGAGCCGTTTGGTATTAATTGTAGCTGAACTTCCCAAAGGTCTTTAAGGAGACATGTCTTTCAGTGATTTGGGCTGACATCCCTTTTGTTCTGTTCCTGCTGAGTGTTAAATAAGATTTAAGTCTCCTCAGTCACTATTTAGTTGTTGAAGAACATCGCAGCCAACACAAATGCAAACAGAATTGTCTGGATGTTTGTTTATGCAGCAGATCATTAGAAAGTCTGTAGGAAAAAAAAAAAGTGTTCTGGTCTGTTAGATAATTAATCTGCATTTTAAGAATTGTCTAAAGACATATTTCCGAGCTAGTCCATTGAGCTTCTGCTCATCTAGTCAATAATACCCATATTTAATAGTCCCTAAGAATGTATTTCCATAATGTGCTGCTAACAGTTGAGAAATCTGCATCTTTTTTGTCTTAAGATGTCAGTACTTGCACATTTTCCGTGACAAATTTTTTTTCTGTTGGTGAAAAATCCGGACGTATCAGCTTCCAACTGGTAGGGCTGGGGATGGAGAGAAAGCCGCTTGAAGCAAAGCCCTGGGCCCAGATCCCTTCAGAGCCTGGATGAGTTTGCAGTTTCCATCTGGCACGGGATGCTGTGAGTCTGCAATGTGCTGGCAGCATTGCCCAAAATGCATCTTGTGGGAAAAGGGGCTTTGGTGGCTCTCGATTCCCAGCTCCTTGTCCCGGGGGTGGCAGAGAAGCAGGAGCACGTCTGCAGGAGGAGAGTCTGAGGTGTGTCTTGAGCTACGTCTGGACTGCGAGATGCTCTAGTCCTTGTGTGGTACATTTGGGGCGGGAGAACCTCTCTGACCTGCTGAGCACCCCCTTCTAGTCCCCCCAGGTCCCATTGGCCTTCCTGGCCACAAGGGCCCAGTGCTGGCTCAGCCCACAGCACCCGGTATTCCCAGGTGGTCTCCCATCCAAGTACTGACCGGGCCCGACCCTGCTTAGCTTCAGAGATCAGACGAGGTTGGGCATTCTCAGAGTGGTATGGCTGTATACATAATATCCATATACGTATGTATATGTGTGTATATATATGCATGTTCTCCAAGTATATCCTGATAGTATCTGAGCTAAACCCTTTTTTCAAGGGCAGAGTAGAGGGGCAGGAGAACCTCTCTGACCTACTGAGCACCCCCTTCTCATCCAGCCCAGGTCCCATTGCCCAGTGCTGGCTCATGGTCACCCTGCTGTCCCCAGGACCCCCAGCTCCCTTTCCCTACACTGCTGTCCAACGTGTCCTTCCCCAAATTCCTTCTGGCAGGAACCCAGAGCGCAGATCTGGCACTGCTGGGATGTGAGCGTTTGAGAATGGGCGTGAGGTTTAGTCAAGTTATCTTGCATTTGTAGTGGGAAAAGGGTGAATGTACAGACAGATCTTGCAGCGTGGCTGGCATGTGATAACTTACTAATCCCTATTAAGGAGAGGAGGGAGTAAAACCCACACTTTGAGAGAGGAACCTCTGGGAGTTGCCTCATCAAGGTGAGAAGCTGGAGTTTAATTTCACTATCTTATCAATAACTAGCTGGTCTTGTGCTGTGTTGTGAATTCTCGGGAGTGTTAATGCTATCTTTGGCTGTCTAAGCAAAGAAATAATGAATACAAGTAGGAAGAGCGTTGTGTGTAGTCATGGTATCTATACCTTAAAAACGATCTTGGCAAACTGGCAAGAGAAAAGAGCTACAGGGATGATGTGAGGTCTGGAAAGCACACGGAGAGAGAGACTGAAGCTCTGTTTCTTTCAACAGAGGGAAGGTTAAGGGGTGATTTAATTATTGTCTCTAAGCGCTTAACCAGGGGAAGAGATTTCTGCTCACCAAAGGTACGAAGGCAGAACATGGTTCTGTCGCTGGAGTCTCAAGCTTGATAAATTCGGATGAGAAAAAATGCACGTTTTATTTTTGTATGCCTTTATATTTAAGCACAGGAGCAAATTACTCAGCACTTGGTGCGTTTGCTGGTTTTAAATTGAAATGATCCATCTTGTGAAGTTGCTTTAGGTCAACTGCAGGCTTGGTGTGGGCAAACTCAGCATGAGTCAATAACAGGTAGGACAGGATTTCAAAATGGGCATTGTTGTCCTTCAAATCTTTCCATTTTGAGTATTTTTTTTCCTTTTTTTTGGTCATCTTTCATCTGTCCGAAAAAGCCGGACGCGGGGTGGCTGAATGGCTTCTGCTTTCATCAGACCCGCTTTCCTCTTGTTTGATGTTGGTGCGCCGAAGAGAATCAAATTAGGTTTGTATCGGTACGAGGGAAACGTTACCATTTGCAAAAACCACGTTTTGCTTAAGTTAGTAATACTGTAACTGTTAATTGAGTGTGCATTGATTGTCTGTCACTACCTTGATGTAATCTGTTATTCTTTCGTCGGATGGCCTACCGCTGATTCAATGGTACAGCTGCTCTTGCACCACTTAATTGTCTTGACTGTTCATTTTTTTTTCTCCCGTAGTGATTCCATTTTACCAGCAGTATAATTAGCATCATCTCCTCCTCTTTGGAGTGATCTCAGCCTGTGTGCCGTCCTTGTTCTCTTCCAAGTACCTTTAATGCACCTAATACTTCAGGGTTTTTAAGTGGCTGGAGACAAGACCTTAAGCAGGGGATGCATTTGAACTCGGTTCAAGAGCTGTTGTCTGCTTGGATTTAGGGTCCAGATTTCCCCGGAAATTGCTTCATTTGTTAGAGGTTCTTTGTTGCTTGAAGGTTCAATTAAGGAAGCGAACGGTGTTTTATGGGAATGGAGAGGCGGAAGAAAACCCAAAACGTTGTTCGGGGTAACTGGTACATAGCAATAAGGCTGCACTAAACGATGCTCCTCTTATGTATCTGCTGTGTGGTCCGATGTGTCCAGAGTAATTGTGTTTTTTTCTCGGAGGATGAGACTCGTGGTGTAACACGGTGTGGTTTTCCATATTCAGGTATTTCTTCTCTGCCAGATTTTGCAGGAAATCTCTAATATTTGCAGGGGGCTTTCCTGAAACCGCAGGCTGGTCTTTACCATCTTTCTGCTGCGTTTGGTGGACTCGAGCGCTTTTGAAAGATTAATTAACCCTAGGTGAGAGACTATGATTTAACATTTATATAGGAAGGGGGGAAATGAATATTCTTTCTGCCATGTGGATTATGTTTAAACTTCTGCTTTCAGCTTGTCTGACTTTGGAATATCTTCTAACTAGTACAAATGATAGAACGATTTATTTTAGATGATGAGTTATGAGAATATTGCTCATACACCCAGAACACGACATTTCCAATCACATCTTCATTGCATCGGTGAGAAAAAATGATTTTCGTATCTTGACATGTTTATCCTTTGGAGACTGAGTCAATTATCGTATTGTATAAGAATTCACTCTATAGCTCTTAGGTCTCTGGGAATATCAATGTCAAGAGGAAAACCGTGCAGGGTTTATTCCAGCTATTACAAACTTGGGAGGAGAGCACAAGTTCGGAGAGATCTATTCGGGAATAGGAAAACGATTTAATAAAGGTGTGGTGTTAAAATATTGTTTTCCTCTCTGTGGGAGGATATCATTAAAATGTCGTTTTCCTCTCTGCTTCTGCAACGTGGCGAATAAAGACGGGTGGACGCTACAGGAGGTGGAAACGCCGCTCTGAAAGTACAACTTAAAAGCCGTTTTCTCCTCGGCTGTATATGGAGTAAATTTCCAGTCGCAGCAGCGAAAATACCTGAGCCCCATTTGCAGGCACCGGCGTTAATTCAGTGCAGCCGATATGCTCCATTTGCTTGCATAAATGCAGCTTTTAGAGCTGTCACATATGCTGGATAGAGCCACTACCCCTCACCTGCTTCTTCTCGGCACGGCGACGTTTAGAAGGGATTCCCGGGACAACGGAGGCGATGGTTGTGTCTGTGCGTATGTCAGGATTAGAAAACCACCGTTTCCAACCTGGTGCGCGTAGCAAAACTTCAGATTAAATGCTCCAAGTGCACTTACACAGATGGAATTTTCGAGCCATATACCTTGGCTCGAGTGCTCCTGTTCCTTGGCTTTGTTTACGTGGAGGGTTTGTGCTGGTGGTTGATTTTTTCCCATTATTGAGGTGGTTATGTTTTTACGGTGTTGCATTACTCATTGGTTCCCTTTATTCCTTTCGAGTTTGCCAGCCATGACTAATAAAGGGTTCTGCAGCCTTTTGATGGAGTGGAGACTCAAGCTGCGTTAAGGGGAACCTTTTGTTTTCCTTTCCCACCACCAGAATTTGACACTGAAGAACTGGTGGTTTCAGTGGGAAGCTGCAAACCAAGGTTTTGCGATTCGGTAGCGTATAATCCCCGTATTATATCCCGGGAGTCACCGACCGAGCCGGAGCTGCGTCTTGTGGGACCATTAGGACTCGTGATGGATGGTTTGAGATAATGTTCTTCCTTCTGGAGCGCTGGTGAGAAGGTTTCTAGTTCATTTTCTTTCCATTACTGGAATGTTTGTGCTTTAATGAAGAGCTCCGATCCCATAAAGAAATCAGGGTTTTTGTAGGTGAAGGGATGAACTTTTGTTCTGTACGCCACATAAACCCAGGGAGCTCTGGTTGCGTGGGATCCCAAAGTGAAGGATGAAATGTTTGGGAAAAAAACCCCTTATTTCGGTTTTGAAAAACATGTATGAAGTTGAGTTTGCTAATGATAGATAAGCTGGGTTCACTACCACTTGTGTTCACGGCATTTTAGGATCTTGACAGCATTAGGAACAGCCAGTGCTTCAAGGGGATGCTATTTGAGTGGTCTTTTACTCCATCTTCAAAGAACAATGGAGAGAGATATATATATATATATTCATAAAGGATGTTTTCTCAGTGAGATTTTGGATCTGCATGAGCCTTCCTAACTGTGAATAACTTGGCATGTGCGAACAGGTAGCTTTAGACAAGCAGGTGTTACTTCATTTCTATTAAAAGTTTCAAATACACTTTCTGTCCTTAAAAAAAAAAACCAACCAAATAAGGCAATGGAAAACAGATTGAGATGACTTTGTTTAATTAAAGGAAGCTGTTGGCTTGTGTACTTGGATGTTCCCACCGAGATGCCGAGCTGTCGGGTTTTAGTTCACCGCACATTTTTGTTCGCTTTTTTCCAGATTCTCTTGCTGAACTTTGCCCCCTGGGTGGAACTAGTGTTAGAGCACCTAAAACCTCGAATTATCGGAGAAACGGCCTTCGGTGCCTCGGAATTCTCAAGCCAGCTGCTGCGTATGTGTTGGCTTCTTTTTTTTCCCCCTTAGGTGTGGATGTATCTATTTAATTTAAACAACAGGGAGCGTGTAAACACGGCTTGATCGGTGTGGCTGCATTACTGGTCTGGTCGAGCAGGATGAGATGCCCTTGTGTGTTTTCACTCCATATATCCAGGAGAGCTCAGAATTCAGGTATCGTTTTGCAACTCAGATGGAGTAACGCGGAATTTTCGGAGCGCGGAGCCGCCGGGAGCCGTTGGTGGATGCGAAAAGGCACGAGCCCTAATGACGATGGGGAAAATGTTCTTTATGGGATCTGGGAGCAAAAAGGCAGGGGACAAATGGATCCGGGCTGCAGAGGCACAGGATGGAATTCATCAGGGAAACAGGGCTTGCAAATAATTGCATATGCAGTTGTTAATGTCTTGGGTGATTAGTTAGGGCCTGTTGTCCCATCCTTCTTGGGCAAAGTGCCTGCGAGAAGGAAAAAGAAGGTTACGTGAGCTAAGAAGGGAGAAAAAAGCAGCACAAAGGGTGCAACAGCATTAGAGAGCAGTCGGGAAGAATGAAAAAGAGAAGGAAAGGAGTATTCTGGAGGAATCTACCTGGATCCCTCGCTATTGGCGGTCAAGCAATTATCAATGAGATGTTTTGTGTGTGTAAAAACAAGGCTCTGGCAAATAAAACGGGGAGGGCAGTTGGCTGCCTTATTTCCTTTTCCTCTTTGTCTATGAAGATAAACTTTTGCATCTTATCCAGCGTGGAGTAGAAGGAAGGGGGCGCAGAGCTGGATCAGCACGGGTGATCTCCACGTGCAAAGAGGAGACGGGAGCAGAGGGGCCGCTCAGCAATTCCGCTTCAGCGACAGGTGCGGGATCGTGCGATGCTTTTGCTTCTCTTTCGTTTGCTTCCCAGCGTGCTCTGATTTATTTCCCATCCATTACCGTGTTGAAGAAGTGGCCTGTGTCGCCTGCTAGGCCGTCGCTGGGCCTGGCACGGCACGGCTTTATTCGCTTTCTGCTTTGCCAAGGCCACAGGCCTGCGGTTCGGAGTTGGGAGCTTAAGGCTGAACTGCAGTGTCCCCAGTTGAGGCACAAAAATAAGCTTGGACTGTCGCATCTCCAAAGGCAATTAGCTTGTCTGAAACACAAACCCATCCTTTGGGTGCCCGAATCCGTACAGTGGGCTTCTCTGCATCCAACGCTTAAGGGAAAATCAGGCCAATGCCTTTAGAGAGCGGCTGTTTCTAACTTTTTCAATTTTGCTTGCCAGTTTGAGGCTCGAATACACAGAGCTCCTATTTGTGCCGTTGCTTTGGCGTAGACTTGGATGGGGATACAATGACAGCAAATTTCTGAGCTGGGCTGGTGCGGGGCAGTTCAAATAAGATGGCCCATCAATTCTGTTCTGCAACGTTTGATTTATTAAAGCGTGGAAACCTGCGGCCATCTCGGCGCTGAACACATGCCCACAGGAATCAAAGAGAAACAATCTCAAAGAAAGGGAATGAACTCTTCTCAATGGCATAAATTGCAGCAAGAAAAATGGAGGGTGGACATCAGGAAACATCGTTGAACGGTAAAAATAGTGAAGCACTAAAATAGATTGCTAAGGGAGTTTGCGGAGTTATCTGTCACTGGAGGTTTTAAAGAACAGATTAGACAAATGGCTTGGAAGGATTGCGCTTGTTGGATAGACAGGAGGGTTTGAAGAAGATCTTAATTTACTCCCTGTTTCTATCAGGCGCGTCCCGTGCACCTTTGGGCAGGTCGTGGTAACCTCCTGAACACGGGCCAGACGTCAAGCAGCGAGTAGAGGTGTCCGTGTTAGGGCCTTGAGATGAGTTACGTTCTTTTCCAGTCTGTGGATGCTTGAGATCGTGGTGATGAAGTGGGAAAGATCTCGACTCCTATCTCGTGATTCCTGAGGGCACAAGCAGGGCCAAACTTCAGCAAACGGCTTTGCGTCGACGCCTTTGGACTCCTGGTACGCACTGCGAGTGGCTCTGTTCCCCATGGCAAGCAGCCCTTTGGTTTTAAGCAGGTTTTATGTAAATTTGGATTAGTGTTCTATAAAAATGTTGGACCTCAAGACTTTCAGGGGCCCTAGAAGCAAAACAAAGAAATGAAACGCGGTCTTCGTTTGCGTGTGTAGGATAACAGCAAGTTCTTACCAAGCAATGCTTGTGTCTGTAGTTATTCGACTGACTTAGGAGTGTTTTCCCTTGGCTTGGTAGTGCTGTGATACGAGAGCGCTGAGAAGACTGGGGGGCATCTGATTTAGTGCTTTCGCTATCTGTTCTGATCTGAAAAATCTCTACTAGGATAAACCGTGGAGCGAGTTGAACAGTAGGTTACAGATGAAAAAACCAATTTCCCAATACGTAAGCGTGGGGAGAGGGAAGGGAGAGAAGCGCAGGGGCCGCCTGGTGATCTGCGAAATGCGCTGAGGAACTGAAGGTTCAAATGTGCGATGGGGTAAATTCTGACTTGTCCTCCCTTTAAAAGGAAAATCACAGGGTGTTTTATTTGATCTGGAGAGACTGCGTTCTCTGTCTTAGAGGGCTGTGTTAGCACTCTCAATGTACAAAGCACAAATTATGTCCTTCCTCTCGAAGAAAAGCACTTCTGTTCAGCCTTTGCTGGTGTGCTGGATCCCTAAGGCCAGGTTTTGCTATATAAAGCAGAAGACATCGTTGCGTTTTATTTCAGACTGAAGTATGTTCTCTGAGAGAGAGCTGACGTGTTAACCTGTCAAGCATCCTTACTGCGATCGGGTTCAGCTGCATGTCCAGGCCCTTGAGTGAGGGCAAAACTCTGGGAAACCTGGGTTGTAATGTCCAGGACTGCAGCGAGGGGTAAAAACTGTTTGGTCAGGTCTCTCTGGTCTGAGATGTCACTGGGTCCAAAAGGGGGGCTTAGGCAGGGTGGTAGTTCAGTATCCTCATTTCACAGAATCCCAGAATAGGAGGGGTGGGAAGGGACCTCGGAAGCTCATCCAGTGCAACCCCCCGGAGCAGGAACACCCAGCTGAGGTCACACAGAAGGGGTCCAGGCGGGTTTGAATGGCTGCACAGAAGGAGACTCCACAACCTCCCTGGGCAGCCTGGGCCAGGCTCTGGCACCCTCACCAGGAAGAAGTTTCTTCTCCTCTTTCAGTGGAACCTCCTGTGTTCCAGTTTGCACCCATTGCCCCTTGTCCTGTCACTGGTTGTCACCGAGAAGAGCCTGGCTCCATCCTCCTGACACTGCCCCTTTCCATATTGATCCCCATGAATGAGGTCACCCCTCAGTCTCCTCTTCTCCAAGCTCCAGAGCCCCAGCTCCCTCAGCCTTTCCTCACACGGCAGATGCTCCACTCCCTTCAGCATCTTGGTGGCTGCGCTGGACTCTCTGCAGCAGTTCCCTGTCCTTCTGGAACTGAGGGGCCCAGAACTGGACACAATATTCCAGATGTGGTCTCAGCAGGGCAGAGCAGAGGGGCAGGAGAACCTCTCTGACCTACTGAGCACCCCCTTCTCATCCAGCCCAGGTCCCATTGGCCTTCCTGGCCACAAGGGCCCAGTGCTGGCTCAGCCCACAGCACCGGGTATTCCCAGGTGGTCTCCCATCCAAGTACTGACCGGGCCTGACCCTGCTTAGCTTCCGAGATCAGACAAGATTGGGTGTTCTCAGGGTGGTATGGCTGTATATATTATATATATGTGTGTGGTTTTTTTAATATATATATGTGTATTTGTTCCCCGAGTATATCCTGATAGTATCTGAACTAAACCCTTTTTTCAAGGGCAGAGTAGAGGGGCAGGAGAACCTCTCTGACCTACTGAGCACCCCCTTCTCATCCAGCCCAGGTCCCATTGGCCTTCCTGGCCACAAGGGCCCAGTGCTGGCTCACGGTCACCCTGCTGTCCCCAGGGGGATGGAGTGGCCGGTCCAGAGTCACTTGAGAATGTCTCCAGCAGATGCCAGGGGCTGATTCCACATCTCCTCTCCTTTTTCCCCACTCGTCACGAGCTTTGGGGGCTGAGCTGACCCCGTGGAGGGGCTGGGCGACCCCAGACCCACGTCCCCAGCCCTCTGCAGGGAGGTGACAAGCGGGTTGCCAGGCGGCAGCCCCTTCTCTCCCCTCAAGCGTGGCCCTGGCAGCTCCGGCGCCTCCGTTACTCTGGCAACAAACTGCGATCAGACAGCACCAAGCAGCTGAATTCAGCCTCTTGTTCGGGGAAAAAAATGCTCTCATTGAAGCCGAGCCGGAGCAAAACCCTCCTGCCGAACGACACCGACACCCGTTCGTGCGCTTATCAGTCATTGTGAGGGGACACAGCGTCATCCTCGTCAGGGCCACCGAGTCCTGTGTATTGTCCCTGGTGTTCGGAGGTGGCTGAGCCCCAGGGGACGTGGAAAGGAGATGAAGGATTTGGGAGGCGAGAGTGCAGGAGTGGCTGGGGATGGGTAGAGGGGGAGATGCTGGGGCAAAGAGGTAAGATCAGTGGGTGAGACCCACTGGCAACGCTGTCACCGAACAGAGGGCTCGACATAAACGAGAGATGGAAATTCTGCCCTAGAATAAAGTCTTGCAAAGCGCTTCTCTCTCTCTCTCTTTGCCTGTTTGTCGGCTTGCAGCGGTAACAAAGGCGTTTGTGGCACTGGGGATGTGCTGCTTCTCTGGGATGGAGGGAGCTGCCCGGAATGATAATTGGGTCCTTTTTCTTTTCTCTCTTTTTTTTTTTTTATTTAAGAAGCTAACAGGCTACTGCACAAAGTAATTAACTGGACAGATGGATACAGCAGAATTTGTAAACGACAGCAACAATGAAGCACATTTTTTTTTTAAAAAAGGTCTCCGCGTTGGGGCTAGCTCTTAGGAAATAAATGAGACTTAAGAAATTTAATAATCTTGATAGCTACGTATGATGCAGCTGTCTGGTGATGGCCGAAAGATGGAGGGGAGAGCAAGAATGTCAGGTTTTCAACATACCTGCTTGCTTGCGTGTATATTATTCGTCTATGCAGAACACTCCCTTTTGTAAAGCAACCAAAAATACGGTTGCTGCAGGACCAAATCCGCCCGATGTGTTTTTTTTTAGATTGCTACCTATACCCTAGCAGTGTTGGATCTATTTCAAGACGTCTGTACCTGCTGATGGAAATGCTGCTTTTGCTCCCACCTGGCAGAGTTTCGTAGGAGAGGAAAGGCGCGCGTTCCTCCCACGTTCGCTAACGGATCCTCTGAAACGTCTGGGTCTCTCCTGTGCGAGTGTCGCTCTTTCCCATCCTTGCCGTTTGCCGGCAGGATGCTCTGCGGGTTTAATTGTTCTTCGCTCGGTGCCGGGGAAGCGCCGGTCGCTTCCTACAGCAGGAGCATCGCGGTTGGTGCCCCGTCAACACGGTACCGAAGGCCCGTGGAAGAGAAGGCGAAGTTTGCTTGGGTGCTTCTGGGCGTCGTGCAACTCGTCCGACCTAAACAAGTGGTGGTTTGTAGGAGGTTATTGGCTTTCTGTTGATGTCGATGCGTCCAGCAAGACTTGGAGCACGTCATCCTCCAGCATCGGCATCCGGGAGATTGCTTAAAATGGGGTGAGAAGCCCGTTTTTCCCTGCAGAACGTGAACATCCATCTGCCAGATGAAATATTGTAGACCCAGAGAAAGAAACTTGATGCTAATGGGTGAATAAAGCCAGCGAACGGGTTTTGGGGCTTGTTGGCTCCTCCAGGCCCGTTCCCACTTGCCAGTGGTCCGTGGTGTCCCCTGAGGGAATGGTTTGGTTTATTTGCTTTATTATTTTGCTTATTTGTTTGGTTTTTTAGCAGCGTGAACGCGTGCCCTCGTTAGGGTGGAGTAGCGTGGGTTATGGTAACATCGTAGTAAGCGTGAAGTTGCTGCGAATATTGTGGTGCTGTAACCCAAGGAGGACATCTTCATCATCTCCAGAGTCTTCCTTAATTAACAGGCAGGAATTGGGACAAGTTGTACCAACTGCATAAGGGAAAGGAACTGCTCGTAACTGGTGTTGGGTTAGCATGGCAAACTTTATTAGGGAGAGAGGGCAAGTGAAACGTGAGAGGTGAACGGTGTGCGGCGTCTCCTGAATCTGTAACGACCTGAAACACCCTCTAATGGCAAAGGGAATGTAAAGAATTTGACAGATCAAACCCTGTTTTTCTTACTTTCCATATAAGCTGCAGGCGAAGGAAATATTCTTGAAAAGCTTTGCGGCTTCGGTGGATATAAAACCAGCTTTACAACAAACTGCGTGTTGTGGATGAATTGTCTCCAATTAGACTGCCTGCTTCTTCTCTTTTTAAGGGCAAAGCCTCCAGCTGTTTCTGGGTGGCTTTACTGTTAAAAGCGAGATGATGCCAACAGGTGACGTCCCATTTATCTGAAGGCTCTTTCATAGCGGGATTGCTGGGAACGCGACCCTGGTCTTGCTTTTGTGCTCCCTGCCAAAATGCACAGGTCTCCGATTGGCAGGACAAAAGATTCCTGACTTGAACCTAACAGCTCTGCCACAAGCTGCTTTAGTTCATTATGGCCGGGTAATTAATAGATGCTCTTTCAAATCTGAAGCTCGGAGCTGTCGGGCTGGCAGCTTTTTTTGCAGAAAAGAAGGGACAAACCAAAGCAAAGAGCTGGGAAGGAAATGAACGTCTGCTCGGGCGCTGGGGTTTTTCTTGCTACGCCTTTTTCCAGCTAACAAAGGAATGGAAATATCCCCGAGGAAGATACAGTGTATGGAATAAACCCATCTGGAATAAACCCATCCATTGACACCTCTTTTGGGTGAAGATGTGGAGCCCGATAGCAAGGAAGGGCCAGGCTGAGCATCAGGTTCTGAGCAGTTATGACAGCAAACTTCTTCATGCTGTTAAATTGGAAAACAGTAACATTTTATATGTAAAAATAGATGATTGGTATAATCAACAGGTGACCATGAGTGTGTTTGGCGCCTTTCCTGGCTGGAAATGTGCGTCCCCATCACCCCGTGGGCTGAGGAACCCCAATTATCCCACCTGCCTCCTGCTCTTTGTAGGCTTGAGTAGACCCGTGGGAACTGGAGAAGCCTCCAAAATGGCAAAAATACATACAGGGAAAAATAGTTCCAGTTTTAGAGTAGAAAAATAAAGGTCACGTTCTTCCTTTTCACGGCCTTTTTACCCTTTGGGGTTGGTTGGTTTGTTTCCCCACCTTCCCGCTTTGGTAAGAGCTTTTGTCTCCAGTAACGCCAAATAAAGGAGATAGAAACTGAGCGTGTGAATAGAAACTGTGATAGAAGCATGTGATAGAAACTTCATGGTGAATCGCAAAAATTCCCAATTTTTTGGAAGAAGGCCGTTCTCTCGACAAAAACTATTCGCTTTGAAGCAACAAGGAGCTGTGGTCGGACCAGAGCACGACCGCAGCGGAGCCAAGGCGCCGTTTTCCTTTGACTCTTGCTGATGGGTTGATTATGCCGTTTACAGCTCCTTCTATTTCCTTGCCTTGAAGCAGACGCGAGCATTTTGCAAATGTTTTGAAGTGCCGGTGACAGCAGCACAATGCTGGTACCGTTCTATTTAGTCGCTTGCTCTACCTCTCCGCTCAGCCTGCCTTTCTCCCCGAACACCTGCCTTTTATCCAATTTAATTTTCACACCTCCTCCTGCCGCTGCTGTCCTTGCCAGTTACGTCTGTGGATTTGCCGTGGGTGTCTCTTTCCTTTATTGGAGCGATTGCCTTAAGACTCGTGTCCCGTCCCAAAGTGGTTTCCGTGAGCCCTGCAGATTCCTTCTGTTTTGGGGGGAAAACACATCAGATCCCCACCGAGACAGTAGTAAAGCATCAGGTTAACTTCAAACTTATCCTGAAGTCGTGGTGATTTCAACAATGAGTCCCTTCATCGGTTTGGTTATCACCACGGCGATGGGGAGAATGGCACTTTGCTCCTCTGCTTTTGCGGACTTGTGGATGCTGTCACGAAGGCATCGCTCTGGGTACCAATTATCCTGTTTGGGAAGAAGAGACTTGATGGCAGCGACCGTCTCACGGTCACTTGAGTGAGGTTTCATCCTTAAGGCACCCGTCTGCTTTTACTCAGAGCTCGCTGTGGTTTTTCTCCTTCTGTGCAGCCATTCAAACCCGCCTGGACACCTTCTGTGTAACCTCAGCTGGGTGTTCCTGCTCCGGGGGATTGCACTGGATGAGCTTCCGAGGTCCCTTCCAACCCCTGACATTCTCTGATTTCCCTGCTAACCCTGCAGAGATGGCTGGAGAACTCACCTTTCCTAGCTGGAGCATCACCGGCAGTGCTAATGAATTCTCAGCTGAAGGGCCAGGCGATTTCACTTCTATATTCCCAAAACCAGAACCAGATTCTCCTGGGCCCGGTGGCCTGGCGGGCTGCGTTTGGCTTCCGTGATCTTTGTGACTCATAATGACCGAAAAAGGACTCAGCGTGAATCGCCAGCTCCCATCTGAGTTTGCAGGATTGGCAGTTAAGAAGAGGAGAGAGAGAGGGAGAGAATGATGTGCTCTGAACAGAGAAATCCAGGCTCGTTTGGTCAGAGTAACCAATGTGCCAACGGGGATGCTTGGTCTACCCTGCCATTTTTCAGACGTCTGGCTGGGAAGGCAGAGTCCGAAGGGCAAGAGCCAGAAGGGCAGCAGGTTGTGCACGGCCTCGTCTAGCGAGGAGCCCCTTGTTCGTTACCGACCTCCGGCTGAGCGTTTCTGAGCACCTCGCTAAGGGAAACGTGCTCAGAAACCCTTGGCCGGAGGTTGGGAGCACACAGGGCGCTCCTCACTGACTGAGAGAGCTGTTCCCTTTCGGTTTAGTGTCGTGTCGCACCACAGAGGATGCTGGAACTTGTGTAGGGCTCTACTGTGCCTCCACAGAGGAGTTTTTCTAGCAAAAAACATGGGGGAACTGTTGGCACCGCTCTGTGCAAATACACAGGACCTTGTAAGCGTTGACCCTGAGGTGCAGATATAGCGTAGAAGAAGGAAAAATACTCAAAGCGTGACAGTTATGTCTTTATATCCTCTTTTAAAACGGATAATTGTATCCCCCAGCTATTTTTCAAAATACTGGTTTTGCTCTATGCGTAATATTTAGCATTTGCATGAAGTAATATGGTCTGGCCATCACTCGGAGGTACCGTTCCGGAGAAAAAAGCCAGGGTTTGTGATTTGATGTGGTGGGATATAGAGGGTGGGATGGGGAGCAGTAAAGGATGCGGTCCGAGATGGACCTTGATTGAAAAGACAGAGGTTATCGTAACCAGGGGGAAAAAAAGAGCTGGTAACCTGCCTTCCATCTCCAGAGTGCCCTTTCTAAGCGAGGAAGAGGGAAAATGGCAATCTTTTTTTGCTAGGCTGAAAAGAAAACAAAGTATGAGTGGTCATAATTTAGTGGGCTCTTGGGTAAATTTGTATTTCATTCCGATTATTGAGTGCATTCCCTAATTGCAGCAATAAAAAGGAATAGTCCATCTTCTAAATGCAAACGGTAGTGCTGATTGTTATTTAATTAGTTGATTCCAGTGGTCGAGGGGTGAGCTTGGAATTACAATTGCAGCTTGTATTATTTCGCCGAGATTGCCGAATTAATTAGGAGAACAATGGGATTCTTCATTGTTGACGTCTTAAGAACTTGTGACAATAACTTTAATACCCAAGGACTAATAAAAGGCCGTAATGGGTTCTTCTCCTGATGCGGGGAGCGCTGCAGAGAGACATGAGGGAACGATAAGTCCCCATCCTCCCTTTCCTCATTCACTGCCCTTCGCTGTTGTAGAAAATGAAACGTTTACCATGAAGTTTTCAGCCTTGCTGGGGAGAGCGAGGTGGTGGATACACAAGATTTTCTCTACGGCGAGCAGACAAAAACGTGTGGATGGATCATTGAGGCAAAACCATCGGGAAGGACGAGGTAATTTCAAGTCGAACTTGAGTTGCTGACGTGGGTTAATTCTCAAGCGTCGTGGAAAAATAGCCCGTGGTATTCATTGTCACACGGTATAATTGAAGCTGAGAGTAGATACTTATGCGGCTTATCAGACTTTTTACGGAGTTGTAAGTGTAAAAGCATAAATGAATAGAAAGTTATAAATTCTTACGCTTTAGGATATTCTGCTTAATGAGAGCTGAGCAGAAACTTCACCTCAGGACAAGCTGTCTCTCCTCTGCCTTTGCACTTTCTTCTTCTGCTCTCAGAACAAAGAGACCACTAGTCTGTCCTAAGGGAAGCTGGGCTTAGTGTCCAGCTTAATGATCCTCCAGATCATTGAGGTGCTGCCAGAAGGTGTGATGGTTTTGTCCAACGGGAATGGGTGAAGTCGTGCGCCCCCTTCTCGTTGCTGTGCCGGTTGAGGATGGTTTGCACCCACATCCGAATATTGGTCAAGAAAAGAAGATCTTGCCCTCTCCTGCTATCGTCTGTGTGCACTACGTGGGGATCCAGGCTTGTGGGAAGATGCATTTCCACTAATGACCTGCAAAAAATTAGTCCTGAAGTGAAAGACAAAGAAGTCTTTAAGAACTGAGGCGATTTGCAGGTGTGTCCGGGAAAGCGATGGGCAAGAGGCATTGAGGTTTTGCTCTGAAAATGTTTGCTTTATTGTTTTTTCTCTCTCCGTGGTTTTTTTTTTTAAATTTTATTGAGAATTTGTTTTATATAATGGCCTTTCAGCTGCTTTATTGTGATGTGGCTTTTATTGTCGATGACTGAGTGTTTGTGGGGTTATTGCAGCCTTGCAGTAGAAGAAAACACAAAGCAGGTTTTCTCAAAATACATGGGGGGCATTATTATGTTAAAGTAGTCATCTTTCTCCACGGAACTTGGCTTTCTCTTTCACGGGTGCTCTGCAGAGAGTTGTTCCTTTCTTGTGTATGTCTTTGTGTTGTCAACATTCATTTTTCAGAGGGAGAAGTCTTCGTAAGTTGTTATCCACTCCTTCCTTTTTAGAGGCGTGAGGTTGGATTTTTTTAAATTTATCTATTTCTCTCCCCTGCAGAAATACTGGCTTGAATGTACTGTGTTGCTCATGGGGGACAGCGGGTGACCATGAGCCAGCACTGGGCCCTTGTGGCCAGGAAGGCCAATGGGACCTGGGCTGGATGAGAAGGGGGTGCTCAGTAGGTCAGAGAGGTTCTCCTGCCCCTCTGCTCTGCCCTTGAAAAAAGGGGTTAGTTCAGATACTATCAGGATATACTCGGGGAACATATATATATATATATACACACATACATATATATATAACATATATACAGCCATACCACCTTGAGAACACAAGATCTCGTCTGATCTTGGAAGCTAAGCAGGGTCGGGCCCGGTCAGTACGTGGATGGGAGACCACTCGGGAATACCGGGTGCTGTGGGCTGAGCCAGCACTGGGCCCTTGTGGCCAGGAAGGCCAATGGGACCTGGGCTGGATGAGAAGGGGGTGCTCAGTAGGTCAGAGAGGTTCTCCTGCCCCTCTACTCTGCCCTTGAAAAAAGGGGTTAGTTCAGATACTATCAGGATATACTCGGGGAACATATATATATANTGGGTGCAAACTGGAACACAGGAGGTTCCACTGAAAGAGGAGAAGAAACTTCTTGCTGGTGAGGGTGCCAGAGCCTGGCCCAGGCTGCCCAGGGAGGTTGTGGAGTCTCCTTCTGTGCAGCCATTCAAACCCGCCTGGACACCTTCTGTGTAACCTCAGATGGGTGTTCCTGCTCCGGGGGGTTGCACTGGATGAGCTTCCGAGCTCCCTTCCAACCCCTCACATTCTGGGATTCTGTTATAAATATTCAGATATTTACTCCAGTGTTCCTCAGCAGGCATTTATCTTCGTCTGCTGACCACAGGGCAGAAATGCATCCCCTGCTTTCACAACCACCTGCTCTCCCCCCTCTCCTCTCTCCAGCTGCCTCATCCCTGTTTCCCTCTCTCTGCTGTTGCTGAGCTCTGCTGCTCCCGGCCCATCCCCGGGGCTGCATTTCACCTCTTCGCTCTGGCTGCGCTTCAGCTGAGCTCTTAGCCAGGCATGGGTAACCACTGGTGTCTCAGCGCAGCCGGGAGCTTAATGAAGGGGAGATGTGCCAGGGCAGGGCCTGAGCCGCTGGGACGTGGGGCAGCGTGAGCCACAGCTGTGAGACCCTCCTGGTACCCGTGAGACCCTCCTGGTCCCCAGGGCATCCTCCTGGTACCCACGATACCCTGTGTGTGTCCTTGCAGCTTCTTGGGAGGGGAGAGAGAAGGGCAGAGCAATAGCAGGATGCTGGGAGAGCCTTCGGAAACCGTTCAAGAGTGGGGCGGGTGGATTTGGGCTGTCCCCGCCAGCTCTGTCGCCTTCTCAACATCTTGGCAAGCTGCAAAATGTCCTGAGCCCAAGCTGTGGTCCAGGGGCCAGGGAGCGTGTCCTGTGTGGGGGGAAAGGAGGTGGTTGGTGTGAGGACGTGGCCGTGGGGATGTAAACGGCAGAATACAATTTCCCCCCGCCCGCCTCTGGTTTTGATGTCGGAGTGCTCCGAGCTCTGATGGCTCACATCACAAGGAAGAAGCTTTTGTGGCGCGAGTTTCTTCTCTTTGCTCAAAATGGGTTTGAAGTACAGGCCGGAATAGTTTGCAGTATGTTCTCTTTGTAGTCTGGTATCCGCCTTCTCCTGTCCCTTCTTTGCTTCTCAACCCATTTTCTCCCCTTAGCAAATGTCTCCTCTCCATCCCTGCAAGTTCCTTTTCTGTCTCCAATCACCGACGTTTCTCTTCGGACTCCGGAACATCCCTAATCTCTCCTCCTGCGCTGATAAGCAAAATGAGTTCTTCTTTTCCCCAGCCAGCAACCGCTCAGCTTGGGCAGGGCTGAGGGGCAGTTTTGCTCTGGAGAGGGGACCTCTGGGATTTTATGGGCTGTGTTGATATATCCCTCTTTCCTTCTCCCTTCCTCTGGGGGTTCAGCACCTGCAGAAAAAAGGGCAGCGGAGCTCCGTGCCAAGAGAGTGGAGAGCACGGGAGAAGGAGGCGCGGACCCAATGGAGATGTGGGTGAGATCAGCCTCGCTGAGCAGTGGTGGCCCTGAGTCCATCAGACGGGAGCTGTGGAGATAAAGAAACCTCAGGGGAGAGGGGGGCGAGCTGGAGAGGTGAACAAAAGAGAGCAGCGAGAAAGGGGAAAAAAAAGAGAGAGAAAGAATGGCACCCTGGTGATCTGGAAAACAGCCAGAAAGAGCAGTGTACAAAATACCAGGGAGCTGACAGATCATTTACAGTCTCTAGGAGAGGAAAGGGAAAAGAAAAGGGAAAAAAATATCTTTGTTGTGAAGAAGCGAGTGGCATGGAAGAGAGCCGAAGGTGGTGGAGAAACACCTGGCGTCTTTCTGACTCCTGGGTTTTCTCCTCGTTCTACTGCAGTAGTTCCAGTGTCCTGGCCGGTGCAAATCACAGTGTCACAGTATGCTAGGGGTTGGAAGGGAGCTCGGAAGCTCATCCAGTGCAATCCCCCGGAGCAGGAACACCCAGATGAGGTCACACAGAAGGTGTCCAGGCGGGTTTGAATGGCTGCACAGAAGGAGACTCCACAACCTCCCTGGGCAGCCTGGGCCAGGCTCTGCCACCCTCACCAGGAAGAAGTTTCTTCTCATCTTTAAGTGGAACCTCCTGTGTTCCAGTTTGCACCCATTGCCCCTTGTCCTGTCACTGGTTGTCACCGAGAAGAGCCTGGCTCCATCCTCCTGACACTGCCCCTTTCCATATTGATCCCCATGAATGAGGTCACCCCTCAGTCTCCTCTTCTCCAAGCTCCAGAGCCCCAGCTCCCTCAGCCTTTCCTCACACGGCAGATGCTCCACTCCCTTCAGCATCTTGGTGGCTGCGCTGGACTCTCTGCAGCAGTTCCCTGTCCTTCTGGACCTGAGGGGCCAGAACTGGACACAATATTCCAGATGTGGTCTCAGCAGGGCAGAGCAGAGGGGCGGGAGAACCTCTCTGACCTACTGAGCACCCCCTTCTCATCCAGCCCAGGTCCCATTGGTCTTCCTGGCCACAAGGGCCCAGTGCTGGCTCATGGTCACCCTGCTGTCCCCAGGACCCCCAGCTCCCTTTCCCTACACTGCTCTCCAACAGCTCGTTCCCCAACTTATACTGGAACCTGGGGTTGTTCCTATCCAGATGTAGGACTCTACACTTTCCCTTGTTGTATTTCATCACGTTATTTCCTGCCCAACTCTCCAGCCTGTAATCGCATGTTCTGAGGATCTGAGAGAAACCCCTGTCCAGGAGCTCCCCGCTGCCACCGTGGGCAGCTTCTCGCTCAGACAAAGCCGGTGGAAGAAGTGCAAGAGCTGTAGCCGTAACCCGTTTGCAGCTTTGCTGCCAAGCTGGGACTTGGGCTGGTTTTGCCACAGGTTGGATCTGAAGGGGTGACCCCCAGCCCATTTCCCCCCTCCAGCACTGACACCAGAGCGTGTCTTTGTGTGTGGGGAAGCCTCTTTTCTTGTTTCTGTGTCTGCTCCTGCACTTTGTTCTCTGCTCTGGCTTCAAGCTTTGCCTGGTGCCATTTTCTCCTGCTGCATTTGCTGAGCCTTTGCCCAAATACTCCTTGAGGGACCCCTGGGAGTTGTGCTTGCTTAGCTAAGTCTGACTGTTAACCTAAGTCTGACTGTTAACCTGTGCATCGAGTTCTGGTTTTAAGGGATAAAACGGAGCTTGTGCATCCGGTGAGAAACTTTGCATTCCTTCCAAAGGTGTCGTGTATCCCCAGGAGCAAGAAGCGCAAGGACAAGATGTGCCGGCGGGAAGAGGAGAGTGAGCTCTAAGTGCTATTTCTTTGTCCTTTGCTCTATCTCCCCACAGCTCTAAGCTGGAGCTGTTGGAGTTGAGCAGGTTGCGAGGCGTATGGGGACGCACCTCGTGTCACGCTGGGCCCCGCTGTTCCGAGCAGGAAAGCATTGCTGGCAATTCCGAACAGTTGCTCCAGCGCCGCCCGCCTCTCACAAGACTTAATTTACGGATCCTGTGTTTTCAGCTTAGGTGCAGTCTCCTTTCCTGGGAGAATCCCCAGTTAGGTTAATGGGATGCTTTAAAGTGGCGCTAAGGAGAGACTGGGAGGCAGTGGAGATTCAGCCGCTTTAGTGCCGGAATCGGGGAGGTTGCGAATCACACAGGGGATGTGCCCAGGTGGTTCATTCGCTGGCCGAACAGCCGCTGTCTGCTTTGACAGGAATATAGATGCAATGGTTCTTTTTCACTGTGTCTGAAATTGCTTTGTAATAACAGTAGGAGTTGGAGAGGCATTTTTATTGATTAAACAATTGAGGCGATCTGTCTTTACAAAATCAAAAATACAGAGGTGCCTCTTGCTTCCTACGTATGCATTATATGCGTTTATTATATGCAACAGTCTCTGTAATCAAGCTGAAGTTTGTGATGGACTGGTCTATAACACTGGGCTGAGACGCTATAACGTGAAGTGCAGGAGACGTGCGATGCGAGCGAAGAATTGCGTTTGAAATGTCTGCTCCTGGGCTCTCTCCCAGTGGTTTCTAAGCCGTGCCTTTGCTCAAACACCATTTCAGCCGCTGGAAAATGCGTGGCCGCGTCTGTCCCTTGACCCTTTCTGCCGATGGTGCCGCACGATTTCGGAGTGCCAGTGTTTCTGAGGCCGGTGACATCCGTGGTGCGTGTTTGCCGTGTATTCCACGTATTCCACGCAGCTTAGGCCGGGTGGTCCTTGGTTACCGGCCGGGGTTCAACCACCACAGCCACACGTTGTCTTGGTTTGTGCCTTTCTCTGCCCCTTGTTTGGCTTTCTCAGTTTCTAGGTGGTTCCCGTGGTGCACCAGTCCCAGAGCATTGATACAGATCTCATCTTTTTATTTGTGTGTCTGTGCTAGCTCACATGTAACCGAGCTCTTGGGAATTACCTCTGTCTGCATTTTCTCTTATAGATTTTTCAGTTGTTTGTTTCCAAGCGGCCACACGAGCGTTTCTCTGCGAGCAGGAACGCGTGTGTGATGGAGCTGGGATGCCTTGCGGCACGTATGGACTCGGTGAGGTCGCCCGCCAGATACAGCTTGCGTGACCTTTTCCAGCGGTCAGATATCAGAGCTCACCGAGCTGCGTGTCTGACTCCATCCCTCGCTTTGGGCAGGCAAAAGGGGCTTATTTTGGCAGGGCTGCAAATAGCAAGCGGCCTTCAGGGGGCCGTGTTCCTCCTTGCTTTCACGCTTGCGAGTTCTTCTTCCCTGGCAAGGAAATGCAGGTCGAGAAGGGACCAAGAGCGACGGAGCCGTTTGTTCAGCGAGAAGTGAAACCGCACCATTTCGACTGAATTATTGAGAGATCATTGAAATTTCAACGCCCGACGCAGGGTTGTTTGTTCCGCTCCTTCAGGAAGCTGCGGCGTGCAGATTGAAGAGAAACCGGTCCGACGCGCGATGTCTTTGTAGGTGTGTTTGTTTATACGGCATCTTAGGTGCACAATATGTCTGTGTACGCCACAGCCACCTCCATCTTGAGGAAGGGGAGGGCTTGGCTGAAAACACCGCGCGTGGCACAGATGTACGCGTTGCTCTGTTCTCTCTGCGCGATGTGTTGAAGGAATATTGGATGTAAGCCCGGATGGGGACCTTATGAGACACATAGTCCTTGTAATCACAGGTACCTGCCTTGGGAAAACTCGGCAAGCACCGTCTCAAAGCTACTGTTGGTTGTTTTTCCCCTTGTTAGCTTTTGGGAAGGCTGTTATAGATCCTCGCTGCTCTAATAGATGGCAACACCTTCAGAACGGCGGCCTGAATTAACTCAGAACTCGCTTAGCCCCATTAGCTTTTGTGTTGTTATTATCCTTCGATGTAAATAGTCATATGGAGGAGTTGTCCGCTGAACCAGTCCTGGTCTATGATTGCGCGGTAATGTGTCACAGTGGCGGGTGTGTGCAAACTGACTTGGGTTGGGTTTTACTTGAAGTAAAAAGGTGCCCTTGCGACTGCTGCTTTGTAAAGGATGATTTACATTTCCACAGGGCCCCTCTTCAAAAGAACCTGTCAAACTTTCCCCAGTTAAAACGATAATGAAGAAAAACAAACACAACTGATGAGAAAGAGGTATCTCGCGAAAACCGTTCTTTAATAGAAAATGCCTTTTTTTTTTTGATGTGACAAGACTGCGTGTGAAGTCGTATCGCGGATTTGATTTTTGCATGGCTTAGAAACAATCAGCTTTGCCATGTCCTACAAGTGAGGGAAGGAATTGATACCGGTAGAAAGAAAGCAGAGCATCTCCCGTGTGAGGAAAGGCTCAGCGATGGCTGAAGAAGATCCCTTGCCACAACAAGAAGGTATTTTTGCCCCCCGGTTTCCTCTGAGCTGGGCCGGCCCTTGCGCTGTTCTCCCATCTCTTGTGTTCGTTGAGAGCGGCACAGAAAACCGAGATGGTTAAAGTGACGCAGGAGGTCGAGGACCAGCTATAAAACGGGCTGAGTCGAGGGCACTGCCCGTCTGCTCCCTCCGATAGCTCAGGATCCATCGAGTCGTCTTCGTTCCGCTGCGGCGTCCCTTGATTCTCGTCTTGCCGTGCCTGCCTTAATTGGGTATCGCAACAGTTATGTGTGTTAAAATAAATGAACTTTTACTGCGAAAAGAGGAAAAGGAGAAAGACATATGATCCCTCAGCAGCAGCTGTTTGGAGAAAGAATCCCACAGAAGCTGCTTCCTTCGCTAATTAGAAATCTGCTTTGCTTTAGGAAGGATAACGTCTACGTTCTTGACTCCTGTTCTTTCTTCTAATTACTTATTGGAGGAATGAATAAAGACACCGTTTCGTATGTTTTACTTAGAGCTGCTGAGGCAGAGAACGTTGAGTGGAAATGTCTCTTGGAGACGGGAAGGAATAAAAGAGAATTAAATAAAGATGTCAGATGGCACTTTGAATTTGAGGAAAAGAGTAAGCGCGCTACTTTGGCATCTTACAGAAAATACATGGTTTGATTGTTTTCCGTTAAGAAAGAATTTTGTTTCGAAACGTGTTTCATCTTTTTATTAAGGTTATAAATATTGAACAAAGCGTTTTACTCAACCTGAAATGACTATTTCTGTGTTTTTTTCCCCAAGATGAGCAGCGTGTGAGGCTCAGGGTATCTCCTGGGGCTGGAGGGGTTTGTTGGCATGCGGTGTTGATTCGAGCAAAGCTGAACTTGATTTCGGCCTTGAGCAGGTGGTAGTTTGCAATCCAGGAATTCAATTACGCTGGGCAATAAATTTCAATGTAAGTGTTGGAAGCTTCATCGCTTTGAAGTTACCGATGTTTTTCTTTTTTCCCTCCCGGTCTTCGAGGTGGTATCATCAGCAAGGGAAGTAATGAAGCCTGGTTTCCTATGGATTTCTTTCTCATGGTTGGATTCTTTGATAACTGAGGACGACAGCACAGGACAAACTCTCTCGATTTATCTTTTGGGCGCGTGTTGGGTGAACCGGGGCGGAAACCAGATCTACGTTCTGAAGGAAAACCCAGCACCCAGGGAAGAGAGATCTAATATACCAGACTTTTGATTATTTTCTTGGTTTTCTACAGCAATTAGTTGAGTTTCTTGTGGTTTGTCTTTTATCGCATGTCTACTGTGTTTTCCAGAAAGTTTCTTTGATTTACAGTGCGTTATAGATTCTAAAGGAATTTCTTTGATTTACGGTGCATTATAGATCCTAAAGGAAATACCTCTCCTTCCTTTTGCCTATTGGAATTGGTTAATGTGTTTAAACATCTCCTCCTCCTGCCACAGTTTCCCTCCATCACTTATAACATCCATCATCAAATCGGGGTGATTCAGGTGTACATCCTTGCAAAAAGAAAATTTGAAGGGGTCTTTTTGTCCTTTTAACCCATGGCTAATGCTCTTAAAACGAAATAAAGCTAAACAGAACTTAGGATTATATTATTGAAATGTGAAATCAACCTCTTGTTTCAGAATGAGAGCTCAAGGAGGACGTGCCAGAAATTTGGAGATTTTGAGGGGGAAAGAGTCAAAAAAAAATTGGAAAGTAGCACATTTTTTCATCTCATTGAGGGAATGGAAACATTAAAACTTGATGCTTTGATTATTTCAGGCAGGCAGGGTGGCCGAGTGTGGTATTTTAAGTTAAAACCGCTAGTTTACCAGAACCGGCGGATGGGATTTAAAGACATTAAATTGTGTTTGGCGAGTGCTATATCCGCAGTTACCAGAGGGTTAGTCAAATGGCACGCAGCGTATTAAAAAAATGATTCATTTCTCCACTGTAGATGCAATCTTCCCAAAATCACTTTACCTTTTTGGTGTTAGTCACTTCCAGGAGCGTGCTTAAACAAAAGCAGTAATGAAAAGCGCGTGTGTGTCTGGGCAAAAAGAAGGAAAGGGAGTGAAATGTGGATTTCTAGGAGCCGTAGAGATGAGTTCCCGTCTGCAGAAACTCTTGATGGACAAATGAAGCTCCTCCAGCTTGGTTTCTTTTCTCCAGTAAATGATCCAGCAGCTCAAACTTTTCTAAGAACAATGAGAGGTAAAGAGAGGGGAGAGAAGGGAGGAACCGGCCCTTCTCAGATTGATTTATTATCTCACTCTTTTGTAACAAGATTTCCAGTGTTGTAAAATATTAAATACATCCTTATATTCAATATCAGATTTTGATACATTTCATGCCTCATTTGCTACTGGAGTCAAGGACAGCTTCACATTTTTCATGGCACGAGGCCCAGATTTATCTATTTATTTATTTTTAATCACTACCTTTTTTCTTTTTTTTTTTTTTACCTGTATCAATTTGGATTAAATCTTAGCAACCATAGCAACCTATTCCGCTGGGTGGTTTCGGGTCTCCGGAACGTGGGAACTTTTCATTTTGGCTGATCCCCCATGGGCTGCTTTGCACGAACCATCTATAGAAGACCATGGTTAGTTGGGAGTGGATGAGATATGGTTTTGTGCTATATATTAGGCTGAGGCAGCTTTGTCTGTCACCGGCGGTGTCACTTTTAAACAAAACGCTCTTTTATTTAACAGCTCACGTGGTATAATGAGGGGGATTAAACAGAATTTGTTGCCGCAGTGAAAGGAAGACGCGTGTAACTCCTGGTAATTAGGAAGGGCTCAGGATTTGTCTTTGCCTTGATCTGTGTGGGCGTTTTTTTTTTGAATTATCGCTTCTCGCATTGGGGAACAACAGCTGAATCCTGTTGCCTTCTGTATTGAGTCACCGGTAAACAGCAACTCTGCTTCTGCAGGTAGGGACGGCATCTTTGTGATGGGGACGTGGGCTCCGTCCTGTTTCCATTTCCGGACCTCGTGTGCATCCTTTGAAATTCCCGTATCAAGCCGAGCGGTTTCTACGGGACTGATTTAACACCGAGTGCTGTCTGTGTTGGCCGGGGGTGCGATTTTGTTGGCGAGAGCTCAAGTCTCATACACCTTACCCTGCGTCCATCCCACTTACCTTCACTGGAGCACCTAGTCTCCTCCTCGAGTCAACGCAGAGGAGTTGAACGGTGTTCCCTATGGAGGGGATATCTCCGATTCGACTCGTCCTCCTGGGCTCGGGGTGTCTGATTTTCTCTTTACAAAATCCTCCTTTTCCTTCCCACCGGCAAGGTGACTCCAGTCTTTTTTTGTCTAAGAAAATACAGCGAGAGCCATTTTGCAAGTAACCGGAGCTCAAGAAACTCAGCCTAGAAATAAGACAGACGTTTTCGAACAGTGAGAGTAATTAGAAACTGTAACGTCTCCCCTAAGGCTTGTGGTCAATTGTCCATGAACGGCAACTTTGCCTCGCGATTGGCCGCGTTTCCTGCGAGACAGGCTGTGGTTGGAGTTGGAACGAGCTCAAGAACGCCCACGGCCGCTTGTTTTGGAAGGGGGCCTGGGCAACCACAGGGGTTCTTGCTGATCTGTAAGTGGGAGCCGGTTTAGCAAGAGAGTCCAGTGTTCACAGCTTTTTTTTGTTGTTTGCGTCCAACGAGCTCTTTTGAGCTGCTCCAGCTTTGCCGCTGAAGCCAAGTTCCTGCAAGAACGGCCACGAGACTTGGAAGGGTTGGGAGGGTTTTCCAGCTGACCTGGGGGTGGTGTTGCCCTTCCAGTTGTCGTTTGGGAAGCGCTCGGTGCCCAGAAATGAAATCCTTTCAGGTTGAAGTGATAACATCTCTTATGGACAAGTAGTCACCAAGGCGTGGTGGCCTCGATGAGTAGCTTTGAACCTTGGTAAAGGAGTCTGTGAAAGATAAAAGCTTCATGGATGTTTTTCTCCATAGGAGAGCTTGTATTTGTACTGGAGAACTCCGAAGACTTTGGATCAAAAAAGCTTCAAAGCTCTTTCTAAACCAAAGTATCCATAGGAGTCAGGGGCCTCATTAGTTTAGGGGCTGTTAAAAATCCAGCTAGATTCTTATCTGCCTCTTTCGTTGGCTGATGTGCTTTGAAAATCTGTCCCGAAGTACTTGAATCACTCGTGAAAATGGAACTTAGGCTTCTAAATCATCCGGCTGCCTGCAGACGTTATCCATGGCGTTGGCTTTTTCTAATGGCCGCATTGATTAAAAACCTTTCTGCATCTTGCTGTCGGCAGCCCGTGTATGGTCAGGAGCGCAGGACTTGCACCCAGGCTGCGTTTTATGATCCCCGTGCTTCGCAAATGAAACAAAATGTAGCGAGGGAACTTGTCTTTCTTCTCCTCCTTCCCGTACAGCAAACTAATTGCAAACAACATGAATGTTAATGATGCATTTCGCATTTGGAAGTTAGAGGGGTGGTTAATACGTGGTACGTTGTATATTAACATCTTCTCAGGGGCATAATGAAGACAAAATATATGCTCTGAGATGAGGTTGTTTATTTCGCAGTGTGTTTCCCGTGTTCTGCCATCCCTTTTCGCATTGAAATACAAGCTTTCCAATCCAGAGGGTTTTGTTTCGGAGCGTAATTTGAAATCA
Source organism: Pampusana beccarii (assembly GCA_013399365.1). Classification (NCBI taxonomy): domain Eukaryota; kingdom Metazoa; phylum Chordata; class Aves; order Columbiformes; family Columbidae; genus Pampusana; species Pampusana beccarii. The sequence goes on along the minus strand of VWYH01006707.1, from coordinate 539,135 downwards.
ATCAATACACTTTTATGTCTTAATCCTTTTTTTTCCTTCCCCTTTTGACTGGAGAGCTGAAACAAGATGCACAAAGCGAATGGAGATGCGAGGAGAGGAAAGAAAAGCGAAGAGGGTGATGCGCAAGGCCGGCGATGTGACGCGGTTCCTGAAGCCGCCTCCTCTTGATGTTGCTGGAAATGAGCTGTTACTGCAGAGAAGCCAAACAAAACGTAACCTGTTAGAGTCCAAGGAAATCCTTTTTCCCCTCTCCTCTGCTCCTTGACCGATGGGTATCTCCAGAATCCTTGCAATGCTTTGTTTTAATGATGGTGACAAATCGCTCCTGTGAAGTCTCTGGCACGGCTGGCGGCTGAATCCTTTGATTCATCTGTAAAGCGGTCGGATGCACCGAGTGCATCTACGCGACGAGCAGGGATCGATCTCGCCTGTCCCCGCTGGAATCCCGCACCGCGACTTTGCCTTCTATATGGGCTCAAAACGTGCCGGAATTTGTGGGGTTTATTGCAGGCTTTGTAATTTTAACAGAAAGCTGTAATTCCTGGAGTCCTGCATCTTTAGCGCTACGTCTGCTTTCCTTTCCTAAACCATGGGCAGAAACCAGAAGGAAATTACCAGCGCCAAATATATCGGTGTTCATATGTTCCTTCGTATTTGGGGGACTGTGGTTTTGTGTAGGGACATTGCACTCGTTTATTCTGCTTGCGGTTTTGGCTGGTCCTTCGTGATGGAAAGGCGCGCGACGATTTATCAAGATCCATCCCTTATGCTCTAATATTGTTGTCGTAGGTGGGAGCATGTGGCGGTGGCTGGTTTTGTAACTCCAGGAAGACAAGGAGATCACGCGAGCTCTAACACCTCTATAATTAAGCACACTGAATGGCTATAAACCAACAAACACTTAAAAATTCCATTCTTGGCCACAACTGAATTATTTTTCTCCCTTGGCAAAGTCATTAAAGGGGAAGGCGCGTGGGGGGGACACACGGTGTGTGTATCAATCCACTCTGTGTGTGTATCAATCCACTCTGTGTGCTTGAAACCTTTCTAAATTATTTTTTGATGAATGAAAATTAAAGCCTGAGCATGAGTGGAAAGTCCGGTGAGAATGGCTCAGTTCCTCCAGCCTTATTAATTGTACCTGGCACTGCTATTCCCGCTGCTTTGGTGATAAAGAACCCCAATTCTGATGCATTTTTCAAAAGGGGAGGTGGGGAGGAATCAACCCATAGTAATTACTACTTTGCAAGTTCAGTATTTATCGACTTGCTGAATGGCGATGAATGGAAATGTGCTTTATTTATTAAAACATGTAAAAATGCCCTTTTTTTTTGTTTGGAACTTGACATATTTGTCCTGTTTTTGCCAGTCCCTACCCCTTTTTATCTGGCATTAAGTTTGCATAAAACCAGCTCCATCTCCTTGTTTTGTCCGAAATGGTATTAGGCTCAAATTAAGGCCCTTGAGCTTCCTTAGGGCACGTTCTACCTGATTTGTTTGGCTCTGGAGCTGGATCTTGTGCTTGTGTGTATGATCTTAACCTACTGTGGCTTGGCCGTATCTTACACAGCTTCCTTGTTTGCGGCTAAATAACCTTCCGTTAGCGACGGAGCCCAAGAGATAGATCTGAAATTTAGAGCGATGGTCCCAAGAAAAACCCGTGTCGTCCTTCGGGATGGTGTCATAGAACAATTTTATCGTTCTTCTGTAGTTTCCAGGCCCGCTGTGGTAGGAAGGAGGATTTATGCCGCTCTCCTTGGGCAGGCAGGGTTGTTCCCTGACCTCCTGCTCCAGCAGACGTTCGAACCTGGACATAAATCTGGGGCTATAGCTTCTCCCGGTCATCTTGGTGATCTCAGTGCTGCCTCGTGCTCGCTGTTGCGTGTCCGTCTGTCTGCTTCTCCTCTTGTGCTCACATTCCAGTTTTTGAGGGGTCACAAGACTGTGTCCTTGCTTATCAGCGGCTTGCAGGGTGCTGGAGAGATACAGGGGAGAGAGAGAGATCCTTGCACGGTTTCGGCAGCGTATCTGGTGTGTAACCTCGTGTGGCCTGAGCAAAACTTGCTGGATCTGGGATGGACAAGAGGCTGGGTTACAGTGGATTGGAAGGAGGAGATGGTGTAGGAGACCCCGGGAGCTGCTAAGCCTTGGGTACCTTCTATATCTGTTAAGTTAGTGATTATTTCCTATGAGAGAAACCATTTTAAAGGGGGAGATGTAAGGTCCTGAATTGCTCGGCTGCTTATAGTCAAATACTTCCCGAGCGTCTTTCTTTGGTACAATTGTTAACCATCCTTCTCTGCTCTGGTGGCGTGTGGGTCTGGTTACCAGCTCTCAAAAGCCTGTCAGGGTTGCTCAGTGATCCTGGGATCAGATGGGATGATCTAATGACTGCTGGAATGGTCGGACAGCAGCCATAAGCGACTGCTCTTGGAACTATTCACGTATAGAAGTTTCTCTTTCACACCTTGATGCAGTAGCGTAGAGTAAATCCGAACTGCCATAATCCGTAAGCGTGAGGCTTCATATACGACCTCTTCTACCCCATAACTTGGGTAATAAGGAGCCCCCTAGGCTCGGCTTAGTGATAATGACTCCGAGGGAGCGATTTCAGTCCTGACTGTACCCACCTTCTACCGTGAGGAACCATAACCTGCTTCGTGAGTAATCTTGAAAAGCTGGATGCGGTGGGGTTGGCGGGCAGAAAAGGTGCAAATAGTTGGGGGAGGCGTTTGGGGAGACGGTTGGTTTGTTTTACACGTGTGGGATACGGCACTGGGATGAGGAGGAGGCAAAGGGACCGGGCTGGCGAGCACGTAAGCGCCCAGACCCCAATGTCATTTTAGAAACCGCCGTCAAAACAATTCCGACTCAGGGATTGTTAAGACCGTCCTGAAGGCTCAGATCAATAGGCTTTGAATGAATTCCTATAAAAAGGAAGAATTTGGTTTTGACTTTGTAGGCACGCTGCAGGAGAATCTAATCCATTGTCCCCAAAGGAGTCGTTCCAGCCCTCCTCTCATCGAGATGTGCAGGGATTTTAAAGCCTAGCAGGTTTTAGAGGGGTTAGAAAAGAAAAAACGGTGGGGGAGAGGCGGAAATTAAGCCACAAATGTTGACAATATAATGGTGATAGAAATGGAGGCGGGTGGGGAAGAAGAGAGAACCTGAATTTAGTCTCAGGAGTCCAGTAACTTCCCAGCGCATTTTGTGCTGCTCTCAAGCGCTGCAGAGGCCTGTGCTGAAGTTAATCCAGCGAGGGGATTTGGGCGTATTTTGGTGTCACGTCCTGTGATTGCCACCCGGGCAAATAAATGCTTGTGTGTCCCCCACCTTTTGAAATAAGGGTCGTCTGAACCTAAGAGCCGGTTCCGATGGCGAGCACACGCCTGAGTGTTTTGCTGGAGAAGGGCCAGGGTGCCTCGCATCTCGTCAAATCCAGCTGCTACGAGCTGACGCTCTGCAACCAAATAAGTTTTCCACCTTGAGGCTGAGCTCTGCGTGTGTATATAAGGGAAGCTTAATTTGTTTTAATAGCGATATTTCATTTTTTTTCCTGTGGTGCTTCTTGGCTCGAGCTCCCAAATCTCCTTACAAAGGGAGGTACGACCTTGTCAGCATCTGCATATGTTGCTGTGCACGCTGAGAAAGAGTTGACGGCATCTTTTCTCCGCGGAGCTGCTAAGGAGTCTTGACAAGCAACCTTTTAATTCATGTTGGGACTTCCAGGCGTAGCTGAAAAGGTGTTTTTGAAGCTCATTTGGATAGATCCGTGCAGCACCAAGGCAAGAAGACTTAGTGGGGAATGCCTCCTGTTTTATAGAAGGGGAAAGAAGAGACGGTGAGTTATTTAAGGATAGGGAACAGGGCAGTTACAGAGCTAAAAATGGATTTCTGGAGTCCAAATTCAATAGACCGAACTATCACGCCGTGTGTGTTATCTTTTACAGGCTCGCTAGCAGGCACAAACGTTCCCACCCACATGGTTTTAATCTCGGTTGCTGTGTCAGGCGTTGCTGATGGGTGAACCCTGAAAACCCCATGAGGCAATTTCGGAGGCGTTGCCAAAATTTCCCTGGCTGTTAGTGTAAGAACGTCCGCCCCTCGGGTCTACCGAACGGAGCTGGAAACCCTTGGAGAAGCATCTGTTATTTCTAGCGGCGGATTTCCTGGGAAGCGGGTTCCCCCGCAGGCGGGTGAGCTGTGATTTTTGTCCCGTACAGAGCTGAAAATGGGAATGAAACTGTGAAACTCATGCACGAGCGTGCAAAAATCCAAGGCGTATTTTGGTGGGGCATCTAGAGCGTGCAGGTGAGACTAGATCCTCTTCGTACCCGCCCAAGTCTCGGTTCTCCCTTTTTTGAGACTCCATTTACACGTGACACAGTCGAATTGTAGGCACAGCGGCTGACTAAGCAGATTAGTTAGCACGTCGTTAATTACCTTCATCCCAGCGCTGTTCTGGACGATGCTCCGAGGCAGAACGACGGCCTGACGGTACGGGCGCTGTGTCGCGTGTCCTGAGCTGTCAGCGGGAGGATTATTAGAATTGCTTTAACTGGTAAATCACCAGCGACTGTTTTTGTCTGGTGATTGGAAGAGCATCTCTAAAGAAGAAAGTTGCCTTGCCCAACCCGTTTGGTTTGTGTTTGCCATGAACTGTTTGAGTGGCTTCGATATGTCCTGTCCCACAGTGGAGGGGAATAGGACCGCACCACGGGACAAAAAGCCCTATGAAATTCAACGGAGATGAGTATGTTGTTAAAAGATCTTCTCATTTCGCTGAATATTAGTCTTTTCTGTAAGTGCTGGCTAAAAACTTGAGCTGTGAAATGTTAATGGCAGCGTCTGTGAGCGAGCAGAGCATTGTGAGGACTGGGGTTTATTTTGGGTTCCCTTCCTGACTTTAATTTGCTGTACAGAGCAGGGCTTGTCTTGATTGTCTTGATTTCGATGACAAGGGTTTTATCTGGTGCCTCAAGGATTTCACTTGGGATGCTGCCGTAGTTCAAATAAATGACAAAATTCAGCAAGGCAGAGGATCGGGGGGTGGGTTTACTGAGGTTGGAGGGAAGGAAACGCCTTCCAAATGCGGCTGGAAAAATGCTGCTCCGGGTTTCCAGCCGCTGGGTCATTCCTGGGCAGAGCTAATGATGATATATGAGTCTTAACGGAACACTTTTCATCCTGAGACCTCAAAGCCCTTCGCTGGAGAGGTCTGCAACATAATTCTCACCAAGTACAGGTGGTAAAACTAATGCATGAAGAGATAAAGTGGTTTAGCCGAGCAGCAGAACGGCGGGGATGAAATCTCGATGTCCTGGAGCAGTGTCGTGTTTTGACTCATAGGAGGCATTACCTCTTCCAGCTCTCGGACTTTGCTGGTGCTTTGATTACTAAGTGTTGGGAGGTCAGCAAGCTTATACCTCTTGTTCATGCGTGCGTCCTGGCTTGTCTGTTAGCTTCTTGGAGACCCTGGAAAGCGCTTTTAACCCCATCTCCCAGCATCTGCTGCGTGCTTACAATGACAAAATCAAACACAAGTTTATCATCGTCTTCTTATTTCCGCTGAGCAGCTGCTGCGAATACCACATGTCAGTGCTTTAAAGTCTCATAAATTACTTACAGAGCCTGGGCAGAGGTGTCGCAAATTGTTTAGGGTTTTGGGGGGGTGATGTGAAAGCTTCTTCAGCACTCCAAAAAGCCCTGGAAAAGAGCGAGCCCAGCAGCCCTTTTCTTATTTCTGGCTTTGGGGTAATCTGGGATATAGTCCTCAGATTAGCGTTGCCAAACCAAGTCTAAAGGCTGAATTATATCAGTGGGAGAGCCCAACACGCTGGCTGCTCCTGAAATACGTCCTTATTCCTTTCTCCATCAAGCATGTGTTAATTGTGAGCGTTTTTCTCATCCCCCAGGCCAGGTTTGGTTCTCATGGTCCCTCTGCATCTCACTTGGTTTGGTTTGAGCCTCGATGTCTCTCCTTTAAATGACACTACAGCTTCCACCCCAGTGCCGGGGTGAATGTGTTGGGCTCTGGCACCCTCACCGGGAAGAAGTTTCTGCTCATATTTAAGTGGAACCTCCTGTGTTCCAGTTTGTTTGGAGGAGGAGAACAAGGGAGTGACCCCCAAGCTGCCTCAAAATGGCGGCACCAGAATCACCTCAGGGCTCAAAATGGCGGCACCAGAATCACCTCAGGGCTCAAAATGGCGGCACCAGGGGAACCACTTTTGGCTTTTTTTTGGCCTCCATGCAAGACTCTACACTTGCCCCTGTTATATTTCATTAAATTCCTCCTCGTCCATCTCTCCAGCCTGTCCATGTCTCTGGATGGCAGCACAGCCTGCCAGTGTCAGCCACTCCTCCCGGTTTGGTGTCATCACCAAACCTGTCACTCTATTCCCTCATCCAAGTCATTGATGAATATACTAAATAGTTCTGGTCCCACTACCAACCCCTGAGGGACTCCACTACATTCAGACCTCCAACTGGACTCTGCCCCATTGACCACAACTCTCTGGCTTCTTTCCCTCAGCTGGTTCCCTGTCCACCTCACTACCCGATCATCCCCCATGTTGTGGGAGACCGTGTCAAACGCTTTACTGAAATGAAGACAGACCACATCCACTGCTTTACCTCAGCTGCTCCTCGGCCCGGGGAAGCGTTGCGTCTCTCTTTGCTCCCTGTGCTCATCACCCTCCCAAGATGTCACCAACAGCGCACAGATGGCCCGAACAGTTTGGGGAGCAGACTCTCCTCGTTTGTGTAAAGGCAAATAGGCTTTGAAATGACTCAACTGCTACAGCGGCAGGGGATTTTTCTTTTTTTTTCGTTCGTTCTTAGGCTTGGTTCCTTCACTTGCAGCTCGAGGTTTTTGGCCTGTGCAGGGAAATCCTCTGCGCATTTGCACGTCCCCGGTGGCATCCTGAGCTGCCTCTCACTGCGGTTTTGCTGTGAACTGTGTCACGTTTTGTCCACGATAGTCACTTGGAAGGGGATATTGGCCTCTTGTTCATTAAAGAGTTTATCAGTTGAAAAAGTCACTGGGGCGGAAAGAATTATTTTCTGCCCCGCGGAAAATCCTTGTCGTTTATTTCGCGAGCTAAAGGTCAGCTGGCAATCTCCCCTATTTAGATAAAATATGAAACCTTGCCTTCTCTGCTGTAAGCCTGCGCTTGCTGGATGATTTTTGGGTGTTTGGGTAGGAGGGAGCGATGGATCGGGGGACCCCGGTACTCCTTAGATTTGTGCTAATTTGAGGCTTTACTCACGTGCAGAAATTGCATTTAATCAGCTCGTGGTCGGCAGCAGCAATGCATCCAAGCACAAGAGAGCTTGAGATTACCACTGCAGCTGTGATCGGCTGACAGCCCAAAATTCTAGTCAGGCTAAAATCAAATTAAAGTCTCTCAGCATGATATTTTAGGAGGGGGGGGGGGGAAATAAGAAAGGGATGGAAGAAGAAAAACCCAAAACAAAAAAAGCCCCCCACAGAGTTCATCTGGTGGATGGAGTTACATTAAGCGAATGGAAATTAAAGGCTTTTCATAGAGATCTTCAGTGTAATTTGATGGAAGACTTTAATTATTTCGAAGTGCCTAAGAAAAAGAGCTCGGAAAGATTTCGGGAGGGGATGAGCCCTCATAAAAATATCTCTCTTCGCAAGCGTTTTGAGCTCGCTGTTGGGCTCAAAGGCTGCTGTCAGCTCAGAAAGAGGGATTTGAAAAATCCTGTGCCCCCCTTGCTCCCCAGAGAGCAATTCCTGGCTGAGTGGCAGTCGCTCTCATCAGAGGAGGCCAAGAAGCTGCGAGGAGGCGGGTGAAGGAAGAGCGGAGACTTCAGCGCTGCCAAAGCAGCTCCTTTTATCGGGCTCCGCAAGGCGCGGAGCGCGACGAGGGCTCCTGGCCGTCCGCGTGAAGGCGGCGAGCGGTGCTTGGTCTGGGTCTCTTTTGCCATTTTGGACGGGAGAGCCAGAAAGAACATCTTCTCCCTGGCACCCCGGGGAGATGGTCCACTGAAGTCATAATGCTCAAGCTGTCACTCGTCCAGTTCTTGCTTGGACAGGCCAGGAATTAATGGGTCTTTGTCTCATCTCCAGGTTCACATAAATTCAACTATCTGGAGGCCGTCCATTCTTTCCCTGTGACTCGGATGCTCTTCCTCTGCTCACTTTTAGGCAGAAACGTGGCCCCTTCAAGCTCTGAATGCTCAGATTTTTCGACTTCTCTTTGTGCAGCCCCTAAAGAGCAGGTCCCTGCGCCTGCTGTCAGGAGATGTCTTGCAGGGTGGCACGTCTGAGGCCGTTCAGGGGCCACCCAGCGCTTCAGTGATAGGAAATCATGCTCTGTTCGTTATTGAGAGTGTTTTTTACCTGGATGTGTCAACCCGTTGTTCTTTGCTACGTTTTCTCTTGGAGGAGAAGGCGTTTGTGCTGTGCGCTGGGCCAGGCTCCTCCGTGGCGTCGCTGCACGAGTTTGGGCTGGGCAATGAACCGTTTCTGCCTCGTTGTGCCCGTATCTAACCGTCCTCCTCCCGCATCGCGTCTCCTACGCTCTGCAGGCGCCTGCGCTCGTAAATTCGAGTCCCTCGCGAACCCCGTGTGCCCCCGCAGATCGGTGGCTGAAATCCAGGTGCAAAACAGCCTTCCTGTTCGCCTGTCGTCTCTTCTTGGGGAAAAATCCACCGTTTGGGCACACGCAGATGCAGACAGCTTCCTAAGCCACATGTCTTGAGGGCAGGGACTGTTCGGATAGCAGGGAGCGACAGAGGTGATGGCGGTTGGGTTTGGTTTTAATTTAAGTGTCTATTTACCAGGCCGTGCCTGTTCTGTTAGTAACAGGGTCTGCAGGCCGGGGTCACCGTCCCACTGCGCTCTTTGTGGTTTAAGCAGCGGTGTTTGAGAGAAAATGGGCCCGTAACGTTAGGGATTTAACTTGTGGAGGGAACGCGGGCTGGGGAACGGCTCAGGGTGGAGGTCTGATGGAGAGACCTCGAATGCTCAGCGTCATCCGTCCCTCTCCCACCAGCAGTAATTTCGGAAGGGAGCAGCGTGGGGTACAGCACTAATAGCTGTTCTTTTTCGGGTAGGAGGGGGCGCAGAAGCCGTTTGACAGCGGTTAGCGACGATCAGCCGGGCCGATGGCTGCTGGGCTCCAGACTGGTCCAGAACGAGTGGCGCCGATCCCAGCCGCTCAAAACTCCCTCTGCTGGGAGCGTATCCGAGTCCCAGAGGGTGGGGAGACAAAACCCGAGTGGTTCCTACGAGCTGGGGAGTCAAAGCAGCCTGGCGTACGGTTTATGCCTCGTGGCTGAATTCAGTAAGCTCTAATTGGTGATTTTTCCCTATATTCAGGGCACGCACAACGTCTTTCCCTCGTGGATTCCTCGGTGCCTAATGGGATTTGAGCTCGACTTGCAGTCCTTCCCTCTGCGGAGAAATCTTTCCTGCTAGACTGTTATTTCATGAGACTCACAGGAACCCGTAGTTTTGTGAGTCTGCATCCCCATGAAATTTGATTGGAAACTGCCCATCGTACTCCAGGTTGATCGAGGGTGGGCACATCGGTGGGCGTTGAAACCATGGCTGTGTAAGCCTCGCTTTCTCTGGTTTTGAGACAAAACTGGAAGTGTCTAGATCAGAAAGAACAAATTCGGGATATCTGATGTCCGAGTCCTCTGGCCAGACAGGCTGTGATAACAAAGATAACAGCTCCATTAGAATCTGGTGCTGTTTTTGGACGGATTATAGGGCAAGATTCAAGCTGGTTAATGAGGACAATTTATGCTTGTAGCTGGAAGCGAGTGATGCGATCAGGGTTTTCAGAGTGCCCAGCGTGGGCATAACTTAGTCCCTTTGTACTTTTCCTCATTTCGCTGGAATTGATGTTAAGCCAGCGATGAGAACGACTGAAAAGGCAACTACGGGAAGGGTTGTTCCTTGCTCGGTTTGGAAATGGGTTCTCGCTGATGAGGATGAGCGCTCGGGGAGCAGTTTTGCGAATGCTGCGAAGTCGGGAGCGCAGACAGCGTGATTGTAACGAACTAGAAGGCAAGGTGGTCAGAATGAATTTATTCTGCGAACAAATCTGGTTTTCACCCCGAGGAACTAGCGTGTTATGCTTTGTTAATGAAGCCAAGTGGTCTTTGCTTGATTCCTATCAACCCCCTGAATAAAATCCACAAGTGCCGTTCTTCTGCTCATGTCACTCTGCAGATAGGAGGGGAGTTCTTGTGCTCAGGTAAGAATTTTGGTGTTAAACACATAAGTTTCTGGTTTGGAATATTTTGTGTGTGTGTGTGTCGTTTACCACCAGCAGGATTAAAAGCTCATGTCGTGCAAATTATTGCCTTTAAAATGCAACATCGCGTACTGGTTTGGACTTAGGTTCTGCCTTCTTGTGCAGGACTATCTATCTCTACAAGTCGTTCCGTTCCTCTAGTAGATCTTGTATATGTGGTGGTTGTGTGCAGCTATACAATTACACGTATGTTCATCTCTTAACTCCTGCGTTTTCCTTGCATACATTGAGTTTTGCAGGTTTCCTTGCCCTCTTGTGCAGACTTCCCTCCTCTGTCTGTTCTCAAGCCCATCACCCCTGTGTTTTTTATGCATATTCTTAGATCTGTCCTCTTTCCCTCCTTTTTGAATGCGTAGACGTACTGTCTTCCAAATGCACCCCCGAAATTCTTGCTCCATTAAAATATACAGGCCAAATCTTATAAACGTCGCCTTCAGCCCTTCGCAAATTACCTTCCCAAAGTGCAGGCTTTTCGAGCTTGTACGTATCAAAATGTTCTTTGTGTGATAGATGAGAGATTATTTATTTCACTTACACTTTTGGCAGCTATAAAAAGAAGCCAAACCAGCTTTTTGGCCATAAACCACTCCTTGCGGGTTGATTTGGTGGAGGCTGCTTTGTTTTCCTTTCTTTTTCCCTCTTGAATCTGCCAGAGACTTGAAGTGAAATAAATAGATTAATCTTCTTTCTGTAGCCCAGAGATCAGGTTGATGCATTTAAGAGCTTTTTTTCCCCCACTGGACTCCCGATATGTTCACAGATCCGATTCATATTGTAGAACTTACTTCATGTGTGAAGAGCCCGAGCGATAGCAGTAATTCTTCCCTAACAGCGAATACGGGTTAGCGTTCGTTGGATTTCTTTTCTTCTGAGCGAGCTGAACGTTTTCCATCAAAGCGTTTTGATAAAAAGGAGATTTTGCGGGAAAATATCAATCTTTGTGTGTGCGGCGGGGGGGGAAAAAATGTGCAAAACCCGAGGATCTCCTTCAAAAATGTTGGCGTTTTGCAAGGGAGTCTTCAGGAAGGTTCAATTGCTGCAAGGCGAACGGCTGAAAGCAGCTTTATCAAAACCGGACTGTGGAAAAGTGTGGCAGAACTGCCAAAAATCGCCAGTTTTGAGGGGGGGGAAATGGTTTTCTGAGCAGCCGTGTTTTCTGCGGTGGACGGTTTTACGCTGCTGTGCGAAAAGGGTTCTTAAAGCAGTTGATTCTGAGCGCGGTCCTTGGCACGTTGTAAAGCTGGGGTCCTTTTTTCCTTGTTGTTTTTTCAAAAGCGTTGGTTTTACGCTTGCTCTAACTCTTCGGTCTTCTTTTACTCTTGGTTCTTCTCGCCCCATAAACACCACCCGAGAGAAAAGAGGGTTTGGGCCGAGCTTATGTCCAACCACCTTCTCTTGAGGGTCAGTTTGACTTGGGACTGTGCATACCCTGCATACCCAGAACACTTACAGCTCAAATGCAGAGTTTTATTCCAAATAAAACTTGTGAACCCACACAGGACTTTTCTCAACGCGACCTTCAGGGCTTATTCACGTTTGCTTCCAGCTGAAATGAATCTTGCTCCGTTGATTTGGCTGGAGGCATCTTAAAATGTCTTGCTCTTGCAGCTCTGAATTGGCACAAATTCTCATTTCTGGAGGTTCCTACTGCTCCGACATAGTGTCTGTTCCTTAATGTAAGACATTAAGGCTTTCTCTTTTTCCTGGTTAAGCTTTTTATGAAGCCAAGGCTCTGGCTGTTTTTATTTATTTGGGGTCCCGCCGTCCTCTTTGCAAGAAGGCAACTGGTGAGCAATGGAGATGCTGCTCGCCTCGGAATTTCCCTTGTATCTTCCTCCCCAAAACAGGCGCTGGTACTTGGCTGCATACTATGCATAGCTTGAAAAGTGTTAACATTTGGCACTAAAAAGGGGTAAAATTTGGCGATTTTTGGTGTTCTTACTGCTGTGAATGTCCTTTCGATTTTCTTGTGACGGCGCCGACTCAGAGGGTTGAGACACTCACAGGTCTGCGTGCTTTGGAAATTTATTAAAGTAGGTGGGATTACATTGGTTTCAAGATGCTGCGGCGTAAGTTGTGTCAGCTCTTCTCTACCCTGTGTTCTGCAGTACCTTATTCGTGCTGGGTGTATTTCACTAACAGGCTTGTGCATTTTATTGCATCTGGAAACTGGACGATGGTTAACGATTTTACTGTGGTTTTTTGGCGCTGGTTTGTTTCATTAGACGGCAGCCGATAATGAATTTATACTTGTTATTGTTATATTTAGAGAAAACTCCGGTAGAGATTAAAGAGAAACACAGCTACGTGTTTGCTAATTGGACGAGCGAATCTATAGAAAGGCTGACTTAATGATACCTTTTCTTTTGCGTTAGGACAAATTACAGATGGTTTTGAGAGCTTCGAATATCCTCGGAGCTTCGATCGTACTTGGTTGGTATTATTGGGTTTGCTGGACGTGTGTCAGTTCGTGCTGGTGATAAGAGAGTTAAATAGGAGGATTAAAATAGGGGGATTGCGTCTCCCACACCAGAAGTGGTTTAATGGAAGCGATGACCTGGGTCTTCTGCTGAATAAACGGGGCGTAAGGTTTGATAGGAAAGACCTGGCTTGTTCACAAGGGAGAAACGGCTGGTGCAAGGTTGCACAACGAGGCTTTTGTGAGTGCTTGGTTTGGGAATTTAAACAAAGCTTTTCTTGCTGCTTTTTTAGATGATCCTACAGTCAAACCTGGCCAGAAACTTTATGCAAGGTAAACAGTAATTATCGCTGTCGTTGTGCTTAAAATGGTTACGAGATAGAGACGATGTGGTGGCATACAGGCCTAGATGAGAGGAGCAGTGTTTGAAGGCAGCTTGCTGTCCTCAGCTGGAGGAAAATCTGCCTTTCTCCTTCCACCTACAGACACTCCCCTTCTCCCGGGCCTGTCGTGATCTTTCCTTTAAGATAACAGCTTCCAGCCAATTAAGAGTATCCGGAGTGGGAAGAGCAGACGCCGCTGTGTGAGACCACAGTGCTGTTAACTGCTATTGTTTGTTAATAAAAATAAATTGTGGGCACCAGGGAGGGGGAAAATCCCATGTGATCCTAGTTTTCTCTTTTCATTGTGGTGGTTTTTCCCGGCGAGAAGTGGATTGTCACAGCCAGCGAGGCTTTTGGCAGATGGGGCCGGGTGGGATGTGTTGGGGTGGTTTGGGGGGTTACAGCTCCTGTAGCGCCCCAGCGTGTGTGTCCCCATCTCCTTGGCTCGGCGGCTCCGTGTGCGGTGTAAATCAGGGTAAATCATCGCCTGTGAGCCTTGACACCGAGCTGTGAACGGGCAAAACTGGTGTTTTGCTGCTTCTGCTGCGCAGAGGGAAAGGGAGCTGGGGGTCCTGGGGACAGCAGGTGACCGTGAGCCAGCACTGGGGCCTTGTGGCCAGGAAGGCCAATGGGACCTGGGCTGGATGAGAAGGGGGTGCTCAGTAGGTCAGAGAGGTTCTCCTGCCCCTCTACTCTGCCCTTGAAAAAAGGGGTTAGTTCAGATACTATCAGGATATACTCGGGGAACATATATATATATATATATACACATACATATATATATAACATATATACAGCCATACCACCTTGAGAACACAAGATCTCGTCTGATCTCGGAAGCTAAGCAGGGTCGGGCCCGGTCAGTACTTGGATGGGAGACCACCTGGGAACACCGGGTGCTGTGGGCTGAGCCAGCACTGGGCCCTTGTGGCCAGGAAGGCCAATGGGACCTGGGCTGGATGAGAAGGGGGTGCTCAGTAGGTCAGAGAGGTTCTCCTGCCCCTCTGCTCTGCCCTGCTGAGACCACATCTGGAATATTGTGTCCAGTTCTGGCCCCTCAGCTCCAGGAGGACAGGGAACTGCTGCAGAGAGTCCAGCGCAGCCACCAAGATGCTGAAGGGAGTGGAGCATCTGCCGTGTGAGGAAAGGCTGAGGGAGCTGGGGCTCTGGAGCTTGGAGAAGAGGAGACTGAGGGGTGACCTCATTGATGGGATCAATATGGAAAGGGGCAGTGTCAGGAGGATGGAGCCAGGCTCTTCTCGCTGACAACCAGTGACAGGACAAGGGGCAATGGGTGCAAACTGGAACACAGGAGGTTCCACTGAAAGATGAAGGACTTAATCGCTGTGGTGCTCCAAAGCTTTGCTGTGCTTTGCAGTGCCCGGTGGAGCAGGACAGACAGACAGGATCCACAGTGTGCACACTGGATCCTCTTCTGTGCCCAAAGGGCGTTACCGGGGTGCTTGTACTGGCAACATTGCCTAGCACAGAATCAGCTTAAACTCCTTCCTAGAATAAGCTGCCCCAACAAATGAGTTTTAATGCTGTCAAGTCGCTGTCTGCAATGGGACTTTTGTGAGCATGGGTCTGAAGGGGCAGGTGGGGTTTTCGCGCTTGTAATTCAATAAACCTTTCGAGTATTGATGGGCACTGTGGGGCCTGACGGGTGATGTGACAAAGCTGCGGAGGAGCCGATAATTGAATGGACATGTCCTGAAACTGTAACTGCCTGAGTGTCTGTGTGTGCACAGGTCTGGGGTGGAAAATAGTGGGGAAAATCTAACTGTGAGATAGCTCAGTCTGTACGCAGCTTGTATGAGGAGTTTGCATGGGTACACATTGCTTTTATCTCCAGGTAGCAATAGGAAAAGTTGATCAGGCTTTGCTAATGCTGGCGAGGATTGAGAGAGGTGAGACAAGGGAGAACTCGGGATTGTGGGGAGAGCAAGTGAAAGAAAATAATCCACAGGAACGAGAAATGTCAGGAATACGTTTGTCCTTCTGCTTCGCTGCCTCCAGAATTCTTTTCTCCTTGAAGTTTCTTGCTTCTTTTTCTGGAAGTCACGAAGAGTGAAGGGAAAAAAAAAAAAAAAAAGAGATAAAAGAACACTGCTAGGAGAATTAAAAAAAGAAAAAATCCATTTTATATATCAGCTGAGCACGCGTTTATCGCTAATATCACCTTCTCTCCAGTATCACCCGCTCCGGTGCTGACCGAGTGACCCCCCCGGAGCTTTAGCATCGCTGGGGTGCGATGGGGAGCCCGAGGTGCTTTTATCCCCCTGACGCCTGCAGCAAAGAGATAGGGCCGGTCTGGCTCCTGCAAGAGGTTCATCCCTGGCAGGACGATGCGAGAAGAGCGGAGGCAAAAGGCGACTGAACCATGCGGGCTCTTTAATGCCGGTGAAATCGAAAAGGGAGATGTGGTTTTTATAGGAACATAGAGGTTGCTGGACGGGAACAGAACTGTGCTCTGTGTTGCTAAATGTCCTTTCTTTTAGTACTGGCTGCTTCCAGAAGCCCCAAGGGGTGATTCTTCTAACCCTCAAACATGGGGAGTTAGCCAGGGCCTTGCAGCGTGAAGGGTTTACATGCCGTCCAAAAGCTTATTTTCTTTATTTTTTGAAAAAAAGCATTACCATTGTAATCCTAGCTATTCATTCTCTTTATAAATGCCTGATCCTTCTCTCAATCTTCCTGAGGTTCTGACTGCAACAATACCTAGTGGTAATGATTTACCCATGCTAATTATGCATTTTGCAGAGGAAAACATATCTTTGGGAGCTTTAAACGGAGTGATTTTTCAGTTTAATTGAACGTACATCTTTGTATCCCTGGGGCAAGCTTGTAATTTAGTTCCTCCCCTCCCCCTGAGACAAACAGGCGCTTTCTCAAACCCGCCACCAGGCACCTGTTGAAATGTTTTTCGGGTTCTTTCCCTCTTGTCAGCTCCATTTAAATTTGAGCCTCTCCGCAGATGAAGATCTGCGAGAGGAAATCGCTCCCTTTGCTTGCCGAAAGAATGAAAAAGGCTCCGTTAAGTTGTTTGTTGATATTTCCTGACAGTTTTTTTCAGAATTCCTCGCTGCTCTGCAGCTGTTAAATTTGTTGCCTCAGCTGTGAGGATTACTCGAGCTTTGCTTGAGCTGCGTTTTCTCACCATTCATCAAGCTTCTGGTGATGCACGGAAAGATCCATCAACACCAAAGCCACCTCCAAACTTCACAGTTGGGTGAAAGTCTGCCTCCCGATCGCCTGGAGAAAATTGAAGTCGCTGCCAATTTTCAAGGGTGTTTGCGGTTTCTCGGCGAGCTCGCAGATGATGGTTTTGCAGCAGAAGTAAATCGGGGGTTGCGTCAGGACGAAGCAAACGAGGAGTTTTGAGAGCCCGGTCCTGGTCGGTGCAGACGGAGATGCCGGGATCTGCGTCGCTGAGGTGCGGCCCATGCTGGGGCCAGATGTGCAGGCCAGATGTGGCAAACGCGTTTTGCGTTGCGGTGGCGTCTTTGGAAGCCTGAAGAGAAATAGCAACGCACCCGGGTGTCTTGAGGATCCTCGGGCAGAGGGAACGAGAGGGAGAGGAAAGAAGCGGCTGGTGTTCAAGTCTATCTTGACTATCGGGTGGCAGCTTCAGGAGAGCTTTATTATGTGGTTTAACTTCTGGTTTTTGCTGTATCGTCGGAGAATTTCTCTGCAAAGATCTCAAAATATCAGGAGGATGTGGTGATAGCAATGAAGAGGAGTACCATCTCACACAGTCGTTAAAAATGCATAAGTAGTTTCAGAAGCAAGTTGCTTCCTCCGAGAAGCAAATCGTCCATAATTCCGCTTGGTATTTAGAGACTTTTATCTCCAGAGAGAGCTCTAAACTATTTAGTATAGTCTTGATTTATTTTATTCTCTTGAATTTTCAGAGCTGAAGATGAAAAAGAGTTTAACAGGGAAAGAATTACAGGCTTGTGCTGTGCAGAGAGAAGCCAGGGACAAGCCACCAGCTATTCAGCAATTCACATAGCACCCCGAAGTACCCGTGAAACTCATTTCTTGCCAGCCCACTCCTTTTGGGGCAGCAGATCCAGACTGCGTTCTAAACAGCTGCCCGTCAATCAGGCTCGCTTGCTCTCATAGCACAGGAACCATTAATGCAATAGCTGCGAGTGTGCGGGCCCGCAAAACTTCTCGTTTTCTCGGTGGAAAAGGCTGGCTTTGATTTATTTGCGGCAAGCTGCGAATTGGGATAAGTCGTCTTCACGTGCGCAAGAATTAGCGCGGCAAGTTGCTAAATGTCCTTGTTCTCTTGAATTCTAAGGCTTTCTGCGTTGTGTTGCGTGAATAAGAACGTCGTTTTCCTTCCCTCTCTGCAGGGAATTTCAGGCTGCGTTGGGGTCGGTATCCGAAGGTACCTGTGATTCATTACTGCACCTGGGCAGAAAGGAGGTTTTATGGCTTCTCCGGGGGAGATGAGGGAGAGACAGATGCACCTTGCAGCTGTGAGAAAAGCAAAAGCTGCTGGGAGCACGGCCAGCTCAGCAAGGCAAAAATCACTTTACAACGAAGCTGAACTGTGTTTACTACCCTTTTGTGCCTGAATTTCAAGAGTAGGAGGAACTTGTGGACTGGGGGGGGGGTGACAAGAGCCACGTGAGGCCTTTTGTTCCTTTGAGAGCAGAAACCCTGATGTTCAGCTAGGAATAAAAACCCTCTTTCTCTTTTCTCTTTCGTCCCACGTGTTGGATCCCAGCGCCTGTTCCCGCACAGGTGTGTTGGGAAGCGTCCTCGTGTTGCGCTCCCTGGGTGTTTTGCAAGCACCTCCATCAACCAAACGCTCCATGGGCACGGCCTATAGGACCCCACTGCGTATTTCTGCTGTTTGCTGAACCCCGGGGTGTATTTCTAGTGCTGGCAGCCGTTCCGTGGCTTCGTGCTCAAAAATCCAAGTCCCGGGAAGCCGTTCTTAGCAGTGGGTAACGCGTTAGGTGAACACGGCGTCCCTCTGTGCTCCGTGTTCTAGGTAATTACGACCCCGCCGCTCACGTCGCGGGGCACAGTGGGTGCCCTGTGTTTGTTATTTAGCCTCGCTATTCGCTTTAAGCTGGTGATGCAAAGGCAGCTGCTTCTCTGGGATTCTCATAACCCGCCAAACCGGGCTGCAAACTGGGGAGGATGTGGCTGATGTTGTGGAGGATGAGGCTGGGGGGGGTGTAGCCAAAGTGCTTTAGCGCTGACATCTTCTCAGGCCTGGCTCTTCTGGCATCTCTGACCGCTGTGTGTGGTTACTTTTCTAATCCCTTCTCATTCTGTGGGAGAAACACTAACAAATCTAGAATGGGAGGGGTTGGAAGGGAGCTCGGAAGCTCATCCAGTGCAATCCCCCCGGAGCAGGAACACCCAGCTGAGGTCACACAGAAGGTGTCCAGGCGGGTTTGAATGGCTGCACAGAAGGAGACTCCACAACCTCCCTGGGCAGCCTGGGCCAGGCTCTGCCACCCTCACCAGGAAGAAGTTTCTTCTCCTCTTTCAGTGGAACCTCCTGTGTTCCAGTTTGCACCCATTGCCCCTTGTCCTGTCACTGGTTGTCAGCGAGAAGAGCCTGGCTCCATCCTCCTGACACTCACCCCAGCTCCTTCTTGGGGCTCCATAAGGCCTGGAGGTGCTCCCAGCTCCTTTTTGGGGCTCAGTAGGGACTGGAGGTGCCCCTGGCTCCTTCTCGGGGTTCTCTAAGGCCTGGAGGTGCCCTCAGCTCCTTTTGGGGGCTCCATAAGGCCTGGAGGTGCCCCTGGCTCCTTCTCGGGGTTCTCTAAGGCCTGGAGGTGCCCTCAGCTCCTTTTTGGGGCTCCCTATAGCCTAGAGGTGCCCTCAGCTCCTTTTTGGGGTTCCCTAAGGCCTGGAGGTGCCCTCAGCTCCTTTTTGGGGCTCCCTATAGCCTGGAGGTGCCCCCGGCTCCATCTCTGTCTCTGCAGGGAAGGGGATTTGTGGACGTCTGTGTGACTTCAGTGCTGCGAAGCGCGGGTTCCGCAGCCCGGGCTGTAATGCCGGTGTGAGTACATTTGATGTGATCCCGCTGTTTTGTCAATAACTTGGAAAGTTTTGAAATAACTGCTTCAAAGTGCTCAAATGATACGTTGCTCCACAATCTCCCTCTGCTGCTGCCGACGCTTCTAAGCAACCAATTTACCATGTGCTTAACCTTATAGGGCTTTTCCTCCCTGGGTATTACTCTGTAACTCCCGCTAAAAAAAAACAGAGAGAGAAAATTGCCATTGCCCTTCTCAGAGGTGGCTGATGATTTCCAGGTGGTTTTTGGCAGCTTTTGCTTTTTAAAAAACGCGTCGAGCGCACAACCTCTGAAATCAGGATGCTCTTCAAATGTCCGGCTGATATCTGAGCGTGAGGTCCCTCAATTTTCTCGAACTGCCTTTGTTTCTATGGCCACATCTCAATATTTCTTCTGCCTCCCTTCCCTGTCTGTAAGAAAAAAAGGGGATAAGCCCCTTTGGGGAGCGCTGAGGTGAGATGGCGCGAGTCTAAATGTAATCGAAAAGGAGCCGAATTGAAAAATTGCAGGTGGAAAGCTGCGTCTTTCTCGAACAAAACTCATGGTAACTTCAAAGGCAGATTAAAGACTTTGCCTGTGTCAGGACTTCAGTATTTGGCCCGAGAATTAGACAAATGGAATAGCGTGAGAATGTTTGCCAGCAAATTGGGAGAGATAAGGTAATAGATGAAACACTCAAAGTCAGCATTTAAGGACATTGCTGCGTGTAGAGGTAATTTTATCAACTTGAGGGACAACCATTTCTTCCAGAAAGTAAAATGTACCTTCTACGCAGCTGTTTAAAATGGTATTTATTAAAAAATTAAGTGCGCCGCTGTGGGATGTAGTGCCAATATCTGTTGGGTTTGTGGATTCTCTGCTTACTGCTCTTCGTTTTGATGGTGTTTGGGCTTTCAGAGCGTGTTGGGAGCGACGTTGCCTTGGAAGAGGAGAAACAAAATGGTCCTGCTCGTGGTTTGGTCCTGAATCCTCTTATACATGACAGGGAGGGAAGGGGACGGTGACTGTCATTGGGGTACAAATAATTGCAGGACAAATAGTTGGTTTCTAGCTGAAGTGATTCTCTGTCCAGCCCCCATCCCTCAAATGAAGTTTCGGTGTGAAAACGTGTTGTCCTGTCCTAGAACCAGAAGTCAGGATCGCATTTTCAGTTGCAGGCTGCTTTGAGTACAAACGGGAGGGGAAAAAGAAACAAAAAAAATCAGAGATGTGACTCAATATTGATTTCCACTCGTTTTCGTGGAAATGCTGAAAACGCCAAGATGAAATATTTGGACTTTTCCTTGTGTTTCTTTTCCTTTTTTTTTTTGTTAGAAGCTCTTTGCCCGATTTGACTCCGATCCCTGAATAATTCATAGCCTGTAAATAGCTTCCTCCTCCTTTGGTAAATAGGCTCTTTGTCCCCGGCTGACGCGGGGTCATCTTCATCATCTCCCTCATCTTCCTCATCATCTTCCTCACCTTCCTGCTGCCTGGGGAGCCGAGCCGCTCACGTGCCGCGTGTTTTCTCTCTGCAGAGTTATGTCATGCCCAGACCACCGAAGGGCTCCATGAGGATTTATAGAAGATGCCCCGTGTCTTGGCGCCTCTGGTGCTCCTTCTGCTGTGGCTGATGAGGATCGCGGCCAGCCCCCATTCCCTGAGGATCGGTGAGTGCTAAGCTTGCTCTGACCTGCCTTTAACCTGCGTTTAACCATCGTTCTGCTCGTTCGCGCCGTAAGACGCGCTTAGGAAAACCTCGCCTGGGCTTCCCCGCCTTGGCGATGTGCTCTCTGATGTACGGTGTCCCGCCTGCCGTTTGGAAATGTTCTCTTCGTCTTGTAAGTAAAATGGTTCGCGGCGAGCGTACGTATCTGCGTTGATTTTTATTGCCTGCTGGGGATCTCTTTCTGTATGAATTTGAACCGAAAGCTGCTCCGTGAAGGAATGAAACTTCATCCCCCTCTATCCCCTTCCCACTTGGTGCTCTCCGAAGCTCCACACAAGACAATGTAGTTTTTTTAATCACAGATTGATTTGTCCCCACACTGATGAGCAAGGAGCCCAAACTGAACCTGGTTAAGTGGTGCCACAGAACATTAGTATCTCCATGTGTAAGCAAGTCTGATGCATTCAGTCTCCTCTGGGCTTTATTAAATGGTGTTTGGGAAGAGGCAGCATCATCTTCACTCTCGGCCTGTGCCGGTCAGAGTAAGGAAACGCATCCAGAAACCTTGTAAAGAGACTCGCTTCGTAGGATTGGCACTTTGTTATTTAGAAAGGAAGCTGCTTTTCCTGGCTGTTGTCTCTGGAGCTACTACCGGCTTTTATTAACTGTTTGGTGCAGATATGAAGCTCAAGCTCATGTATTCCTGTCCCCATTTGCAATTTTTACAGGTGACACTTGAAGTGAAATTACTTGTCTCCTCTGCTGGTGGAGCACGGAGCGGCTCAGAAATATCGCAAGGGAGAGCCTGGGGAGGGTCGCTGGGTGTTTTATATCCCCTGTATATCTCTGTGATTCACGTGGAGCACTCGCACTGCGTAGTTTCAGCTCCACATGCTGCGTTTCGTGATGATGGAGATGGCGACCAGGCCGGATTAGCCGTGGCCTTCCAGGTGCCAGCTTGGTGCATGGTTTTCAACCCTCTCTTTTAGACCCAGTTTTAAAATCCGTGTGCATTTCAAAATTCTCTGCTTTTGACTTTCCTTTGCAAAAATAACGGAGCTGCTCCAAACTCAGTTGCTCTTAAAACCTTGCTGCCTATTCCGGGGTGGAAATGCTGGGTTTCCGTAGTCGGCACAGCGCAGATCTTTCTGTTGAATCTTCCTAGGGCTGAAAAACTTGTATTGGGGTGTCGCGAAGGCAATGTAGAAGATTTCGAAGAAGGAGCAATGTCATCGAGGGAATGGGAAGGAACTTTGCCCATCCTTATAAAAGGCACCACAGGTCGTGGCTTCTATGCCAGATGGTGTTAAATGTGATTGTGGCCAGAAACTTTCAGTCAAGTCCCAGGTTCTCCAGTCCAGACCTTGGACTCGGTTGATTCCCAAACATGAGCCCAAAGCAAGAATTTATGGAGGGAAGGGAAGCTCAGGTAGGTACATTAGTACATATTCCCAGCTTTTGCTTTGCTCATGGCCACAGAGCTCTTGAAAACAGTTTCTGAAGCAGATGGGCAAAGAGCTGAAGCGGGGTTTGAGTTTTGGTTGTGTTTCTTCAAGGCGCGGTTTTATTTTAACCATATATCCACCAAAAAAGTTCATAAAAATGAAGTGCAAAATAAAAAGAGAGAAAAAATATTACTAGCAGCCCTGAAATCGTTCCCAAATGCGTGCTTTTGGCAAGGCAAGGAGATGTGGTATCTAACAACATAAATCGATGCACTGCATACAAAAGGAAAACAGGCCAGCGTGAACGTTTAAATATTCAAAGAAAATGCGAGCTAACGTTTAAAATAATTCTGAAAGCCATCTGGTAGTGGACCGCTCAAATGCACAGTTACGCAGTTGGTAACCTGAGGTGGACGTAGGAAATTCCTGGTCTCTTAACCAAGTTGCTAGAAGGGATTTTTGCTTTTAAACCGAGCCCTGAGCTTCCCTGCTGCTGCTTTTTTGGGGGGGATTTTGGGTGGATCTTGGCCCTGATATTTCTCCGTGGAGTTTCTAGGCAGCACACTGCTTCATCTTTGATTTGACAAGAGCAGCAATGAGTGTTGCATTGCGGAGAGCTTTATAAGCATCATCTATGCAAAAAAATCAGCAGAATATAGGCTACAGGGTGACCTTCCCTGTGCCTTTGACGTGTGGAGGAACTGTAGGCTGTATCTCTCCTTGATACACAGGAAAAAACATTGGCGCAATCCTTTGTTTTCAGTCTATGCCTTCCCCTTAAACTGTGTGTTCCCTTCTGATCCCATCCTGGAGAAAGTCTCTTAATTCACGTTGTTTTCTGGGAAAAACACGTGTGTCCTTTTTCTACGAATCTTTCGTTTCTCGGTCAGCTCACCTGGTCTGTATTGGTGCGGTATCATCTCCATAGGTGCTATAAAATTTATAGCAATCAGCAGATGAAGGGGCAGGAAGGATGGGGAGTATTCTCGGTTCTCAAGAGCTCCAAAAGGTACGTAAGGAATTGCTTCCAGACACCCTGTAGCCCTTGAAAGAGCCAACACACGTCCTACCAAAATGTCCTGGGAGCAAAACCCAACGTAATTCTGGTTTTGTTGTTTGCTTGTTCACTCGCGCTCGATAAAGTGTCAGAAAATTCACTCGGGTTATTTACGGAGTTATTTACTTGGTCTTCTAGAGCGGACCGTCGGAGCCCTAAATTGGTATCGTCTTGCTGGATTCGTCGGGTGTGCTAACAGCTCATTTAAAATTGAAATACAAGCCCAGGTTGTAGTTTCTGCACGCCGTTGCAGTGGGCTCCGTAGCACCGACATCTTGAGCTGTTTTGAAGTGCTCTTTTCTGTAATTGCCTCCGTCTATCCAAACCCCTTCCCTCCTTCTGCCTCCCAAATTCACCGACTTTATACAGAAGGCAAAACGCAGCTCTAGCGTTAAGGGGTTTTTCGTTTGGTGAATTTGTCGATCTGAATTTTACTTTTTTGTTTCTGAACATAAAACATCCTTCCTGAGCCCAGGATCAGGATCTGAGAGCCATAAAACCTGTTTTATATCTAAATACTGTTGCTGCCCCTGGGCAATACTTTGTGTATTTAGCCACTGAGCCATGTTTAATACACATCTTTTTGTTTCATCGAGTGAAGGCTAGCCACAGCAAGAGCTACTCTGTCATTTCTTTCATTATTTTTTCATATACATATATATATGAATAAAAAAGTCAATTACATGAATGAAAGATGCTTGGTTCCCTGCCTAAACAGCTGCCAAGATGAATTCAAACTCTGAGCCAAGCTCAGCAAAGCTGGAATTTCTGCAGCGAGCTCCAGTGCGGCGTGAGATCGGCTCGTGCGCTAGCCTGCATTACGGATTACTGCCGCCCTCGGCCGTCTGCTTGGGAAGGGATGGATTTCACACACTTTGTGGTGAGCTTAACTGCAGAAAAGCCTGGATTAACTGTCCTCAGCAGGCCCTTGCTGGAGTGACTGCTCACTAGATATAGAGCAGCTGTTCCGGCAGCTCAGAGCACCTGAAAACTTGGGGCGATACTTTGGGTTTCCATTGGGTTTTTTTCCCCGTTGGGGGTGGTCAGTAGGTCCAGAGAGGTTCTCCTGCCCCTCTGCTCGGTGAGACCACATCTGGAATATTATTTACCTCGGCCCTACCGAACCGGGGCTGCGATTGTGCGGAGGCTGCAGGGAGGGATGGCTCATTTTCCCAAAGGTGCCGCTAATTGGTTCCTCTTGCACCTCTGGACGCTGTAGGGGTTTGGAGAGTCTAAATGGACCTTTATGTGAAAATGATGGTTGGATGTCAATTCTGCTGTCGAAGCCAATTTGGGAGCCGGAAAGCGCTGAAAGAATTAAGATTGTTAAATGGAAATAAGTCTACTTGGTCGAGATGAAATAAGGTTTAAATGAGCGAAATTATCTGTGGATTGCCCTTGTTAGAGTGCTGCCTTATTTAATAAGCGGAGTTTTATTCTACTGCAGGGATTCCTGAAGGAAGAGCTTAGAGCTGGGGTGTACATGCGTGTGACAAAGGGACAGGACTGGCCGTGCTGTCACCATCCAGAATGAAGCCATGAGAGTCAAGGGGCGGTAATAACTTGCCCGTGAGTGCTTTGTACTTTCTCGAGGATCTCGTTTGCTGCTTTGCAAGCGGTTTGATCTTTGTTCAAGCTTCTTGGGTGGTTCTGGGTACCAATGTCCCTGGGGAGCATTTCTGGTCGCAGGGACAAGCAGCACCTCGTGCTTCTTGGGGTAAAAGCTGTCAGACCTCTCCTTGAGTGCTGGAAGGGAAGGGACTCTTGCTGTGTTTAGGAGAGAGAAAGAGAGCGCTGGAAATCTTGAGGGCTGCGATTGCACGGGGAAGATAGAGTCTGATAATAACTAATGGGCACTGATTGCTTCTGGAAGAGCAGATCTGTTGCAGAAGAGCAACCAGGTATTTTTAGCTAACTTTAGCTGGTGACCTGGCTTAATGCAGATGTCACCTGTCGTCTCGCATGCGTTTCTGACCCGTCTCTCTTTAGTGACAGCCGTGAAAGCGTAACTGCTCCAGATGCCTCTGAAATTGTCAATAGTACAAAAGGCTCATGCACAAGGAGCGATGAGACTTGATTTTCCTCTTAGTCACGTAACCCTGAGGTTTCAGAATATCTCATGCCCCGCACTTGGAAGATTCCGGAATTTTCAAGCTGGTTTTAAGAGAGAAATCAACTCATTGATTTGATCAACTCGTTGATTGATCAACTCATCGTCAAGTCGTTGGTGGGTCG
Organism: Pampusana beccarii; assembly: GCA_013399365.1. Taxonomy (NCBI): domain Eukaryota; kingdom Metazoa; phylum Chordata; class Aves; order Columbiformes; family Columbidae; genus Pampusana; species Pampusana beccarii. The sequence continues at coordinate 513,595 of VWYH01006707.1, read as the reverse complement.
GGAGTCTCAGATGAGATGTGAGAGGTCCAGGATCAAACTGCAGCCCCTTGTTTGTGGGTAACCTGTGTTATGCTCCTATCTGTTCGAAGGAAACTCTCTTCTCCAAAAGTCACATTTTTGGTAGCCCCTGTTGTTGTCAGGAAAGCTGATAAAACCGGCTCGCAGGCAGAGCTGCGCCGTTTCTTCCCATACTACAGCTTTGCCTCTTTTCCTGGCCTTGTCCTCACAACCTGGTCTCTATAAATGCTGCAAGATTTTTCATCTTACGCTGCTAAGATTGTGTTTGGGAAGTTAGAGCTGGGATAGCAGGAAGGGGCTCTGTTTGTCCATGTATTTTTCTCTTGCTGGAGGGGATTGCTGTTCGCTGTGTTGTAGCATAGAGCAGCCTCACTGGAGCTGTTCCGTGTGTGCCGTGTCCTCTGGAATTATTCCCGGTTTCATATCCTAGAGGCCAGGATGAATGCCTGAGATCTTGCCTGAGGCTCATCCCACATCAGCTTAAGGCTCCTGTGATCTCCTTGCCGAGCCCAAGGGATGATGAAGTCGGAAAAGTCGTAATGTGGTGTCAGCTTGGGTTTGTCTGAGAATCTCCACGATCATTACAGATTCCACCCCCTTCCCAACCCTGATTTGTGGTTGTTCTCCTTGGCAAGAAGAACGCGCCAACCTGTATCCCAGAGCATCAGCTGCTAGAGGGTTTTGTGGTCCCCAGCATCTTGCGGAATTTGTGCTTAGGGGTGCACGTGTGTGCTGTTTCGTCACCTTCACCGTGCACCAGGTCTCATTCACAGGCATCTGATTTTCCCCTGGCACGATGCCCCCGCTCACGCTGCCCCATTCACCCCGCAGAGTGATTTTCTGCTCTCGTTGAGCTGCCCTGCACATCTTGACCAGCAGCAGAAACCCGTTCTCCTTGGATCGGGCACTTCAGAACGTTCCGTTCCGCGTCCCTCGCGCAGGAGATGGGTTGGCAGGTGCAGGCCTTTAGTGTTTATGATTTCTTTCTGTTTCAAGCGGCGTGTGGGATTTTTTTGGCGTTCTTCGGGGGCCCTGGTGCAGTGGGAAGAAGTCGTTTGTTATTCCAGGCGTGCTCAGAAGTACCACGATCCGCGTGATCGCACGAGACAAAAGAACGGTCGGCGAGCTTTGGGTATCTGACGCAACGGCTGCTCCAGATGCCCCAGTTGTGCCCAAAATCCCCAGCACGACCAGTTTGGAAGAGGTGCTGGCTGTGGTTGTCCAGCTTGGCATGGCCGAGGAGCATTTTCCACGGGGTGCTGAGAACCTGGGATTTGGAGCAGAAAAGCTTGTTTTCCTCGTAATGGCTGTGGTTGAAAAGCCTATTCTTCGCTCGCCCGTTTAAATCCCAATGACCGTCTCATTAGGAACAAATGATGCCTTAGGCAAGCGGAGCTGTAGCAAAATAATCTTTAGTGAGCACCCTCAGTGGTCAGAGTTACTTGATGAGCTCCAGAGTTTTATTTGCAGGCAGCTGGGGTTGTCATTTAGCAGGAAAGCGCTTTGAACTCCCTCCCTTCCCCGTCTCTAGGTTACTGTTTTCTATTCCTCTGTGTTTTCGGTCCCTACAACTCTGCAAATACCGCTGGTAAAAGCGTTGACGCTGGAAACAGAATGAACGGAAGGCACGCAGCGTGTGGGCATAGGTTAGGAACGTGTGCTCGGAGAAGGGGACGTGAGGAATCCTGCGCAGGACACAGGCACAGCTGCTTCCATGGGAAATGGTACCCAGAACCCCCAGATGGATTGGGGAGCATCTCTGGGAAGCTCTTGGCTCTGAATCCTTAGTCGCTGCCTATTTGGGGCAGGAATGGGCTCTGGGAGGGCTCTTGGTACCGTCCTCTCTGCCTTTCCACTAAAGCTCCACGGCTGGCTCTGTTTCATGTCTTGACTTTGCAAGTTCTCCACAGGTGATAGAAAACGAGCTGTAAACTGTAAGCGAAAAGGCCGGCAAAAAAAACCGGGATAAATTTAAAACATCTTCTTGCCAGATGTTTCTCTTTTAGCTGGCTGGTTAGAGGGAGGAAGAACAAACAGCTCAGAAAAGCAAAGCAGGATATGGGGCGTGATGTGGCGGTGTGGCACAGACGAGCTGCATAGCTGATCCCGCAGTCGTCGGGGGCTCTGCCCTATAGAACGTTTGCGGGTTGACGCGGAGGCAACCGCAGCCTCGCCTTCTGCTCGAGCGATATCGGGGCATCTCGAGGTAGGTCCAGGAAGAGAAAGGCAGGGAGAAAAATTAATCTGTGCCCACCGTGCTTGGCTTTACGGAAAGGAAATGAAGAGAAGGCAGGAGGCTCGAAAGTTCGCCCGCGTCTGTCTCGTCGAACGTGAAGCTGACGCGACAATGGGGTTATTACAGCTTCTGCGTAAACAGAGAATAGAGGCTGCTGCTTATTTTTCTTTATTTATTTGGGTTTTTTTACCATATCACGTCTCGTTTGCTTAATAGCCTGTAATTGCTCTGGAGGAGCAGTCGCTCTTTATCAAGCGGGAGCCTCTCGGTCACGTCTCGTGTTCATGGTCCATAGGAGCCTTTTGGCATCCAAGAGCCTCTGCAGAGAGCCGCAGCAAGGAGGGCTCTGGGCAGAGGCTTCTCAGTCCCTCCTTTTAGGAGGAAAACGTTTTCCAGGGCGCTGGGGGCAGCCGAGCGTTGCTCGAGATGGATCTGAGCTGGTCGCGCTCCCTCTGCTGCCTTCGTTTCTTTTCCTCCTCGTTGCCGGGCTCTGGATGACAAGTGCGCGGTGTCGGTTGCTGTTTGTCACCCCGGGACTGGGGATTTTATGGCAGGGAAGCGGGAGGCGTTTTCAGGAACCGGCTGTGGCACAGGCGGTCTTTGAGCAGCAGTTTGTGCTTTGGAAAGGCACGTCCTGACGCTCAGGGAATCAATGAACCTCAAAAAGGTTTGGTGGCTTGGCTTAGAAAGAACACTGGCTGTGGGAGCTTCCTTTGCTGCTACTCAAACAAGCCACGGAGCGTGGATGCTTTCTAACACCGAAAGGTGAACTAAGAACAAAAAAACCACAGCAAAACTCCAGAAGAAACGCAAGGAAGAGCATCTGAGTGACCACCACCCGGAGCCCTTCTGAAAAACAGCCATTTGCTGAGTATAGCCGTAGGATTTTGTTTGAGATGTCCTGGCTCTGTTCTCTGCTCTCCCCCAGCCCCGCCGTCTGGAAGCGATCCGGCCTTATTCACGCTCGGAAAGGCAGCGCTGGCTGTGGGTGCCGGGCTGCCCGGGCTATAACCAGCACCTCTAGGGCTCTGTGCAGCCGGTCGCTGTCTGCCGGCTCTTCTGCCAAGGCACAGAACGATCCAGCAGGATAAAGCACGGCACAGCCTTTGCCCAACCGCTCTCCTCTGTCCCCACGTTGTTCCTCACAGCCAATCCGCCCCTGCGTTGTGCTCTATTCCTACGGAAGCTGGAGGGCGCTGAGCGTCCCGCAGATGACAAAAAGCTCTCCTTTCGGCTGGGATTATTCGACTAATCTCATGGTTATGGTGATAATCCCCTTTGCAATGGTGCCCGTCTCTGCGGACCTCTTCCCTCGGGGAATTCCGAGTCCCGAGTCGCGTTCTCTCCTGATGCCAAAGTGTTAAATTAAGGCTCTCTCAAGGATCAGAGGTGGTGTGTTTATAACGTCTCGGTCTCTGGTGTATCATCTGTTGCCTTATTGACCCTCGTAGGGCCTGGGGTGGGGATGGAGGCTGAGGGGCTCTCCTGTTGGAGAGGAGAGCGTGATTGTACGGCTGTATTCAGCAAACAGCCACCGGCACCGCGCAGCTTGCCATCCAGAGCCAGGCAACGAGCAGCAAAAGAAGCGAAGGCAGCGGAGGGACCGCGGCCAGCTCAAACCCATCTTCAGCAACGCTCAAGCGTTTTCAAGCTCGAGCCCGTGTCCTTGCAGCCGCGGGCGCTGTCACAACCAGGGCAGTGACGCCAGGGACCCGCCAGCTCGATGGCTTCATCGTCTCGGTGTTTTCGGGCCGGGTTGTGCTGCTGCTGTGCTGCTCTGCAGGCCGTAATCCCCTCCCGCTGCCGCTGCTGCCGCCAGGTACTTGTCGGCAAATAAATATTTTGCTCACAACTCATTGGAGGTGGCATCTAACCAGATGCGCTCTCGCTTGGGACGGCGGGAGATTTATTTGGTTGTCCATTTATAGCTTATTATTTTCTTCCGTCTCCCCCCACAACTTAATAGCAGTTTGCTATCCACCAGGGTATACATTTTCTTCTGATTAAGTGCCATTTAGCCGTTGGCTGCTTGCTCATTTTACTTTTATAGACACATTTACAGCAGCACAGACAGAGGCACAAGCGCCTAGGAGCAAGGGTAAGGAGAGCGGAGAGTCACAACAGCTTGATTGGATTGGATTTTAATAAAGTTTCCAGCTAAGCTGCATCACAACCGTTCCTCGCAGCCGAGATGCTGGAGGTGCACAACTTCTCACCTGGTGGGACAACCAGCTGGATCCTTCTCCGAAACCATCGGCCGTCGGGCGCGTTTGAGCTGTGCGTAGCTCGGAGCTGGTCTCTCTAGGGCGAAGAGCCATTTCCCAGCTTTCGGCAGCTGCTAATTAGTTGCAGATGATGAGATAGTTTACAAAAATTAGGAGCGGTTTTCTTCATTGTGCTAATATCGCTTGGCAATAAAACCGCTCCTTTAAAAGGGTGACTTTCTCTAACGCAGGGATGAAGGCTAAAAATATATACGTGTGTATAGCAGCGGAGTGAGAGAGCGTGCTTCTTAGCCACACGCAAAGAGGTATTTCAGAAGTTCATTTGAACCATCAGAAGGGATTCAAATTGAAATGCAAATTTCAGTGCCGCTTAGAGCGCTGTTTGGAAAAAAAAAACCCTGTTTGATCATGTCACCTTGGTGGGAGAGCAAGAGAAGAGTCCTCTCCAGCGTGCCGGGGAAGGACACTTGAGCACGGAGCAGACAGCTTGTGTTACATGGGGATTTTGACAGTGAATCAGCAGAAGGAAGGTTGCTTTTCTTTTTGTCTCAAGCTGTTGGAGAGCAGTGTAGGGAAAGGGAGCTGGGGGTCCTGGGAACAGCAGGTGCCCATGAGCCAGCACTGGGCCCTTGTGGCCAGGAAGGCCGGTGGGACCTGGGCTGGATGAGAAGGGGGTGCTCAGTAGGTCAGAGAGGTTCTCCTGCCCCTCTGCTCTGCCCTGCTGAGACCACATCTGGAATATTGTGTCCAGTTCTGGCCCCTCAGGTCCAGAAGGACAGGGAACTGCTGCAGAGAG
>VWYH01006707.1:495543-508292 GCA_013399365.1 Pampusana beccarii | reverse complement strand
GGGCAATGGGTGCAAACTGGAACACAGGAAGTTCCACTGGAAGAGGAGAAGAAACTTCTTCCTGGTGAGGGTGGCAGAGCCTGGCCCAGGCTGCCCGGGGAGGTTGTGGAGTCTCCTTCTGTGCAGCCATTCAAACCCGCCTGGACACCTTCTGTGTAACCTCAGCTGGGTGTTCCTGCTCCGGGGGATTGCACTGATGAGCTTCCGAGGTCCCTTCCAACCCCTCACACTCTGTGTCTCTGTGTGTGACTGTCCCCACACAGATGATGTTAAGCCACGGGGGTAGGATGAGTTCCCCGTGCCACGCGGGTGTTGGAAGGGGAGCCTCTGTGCTCCTCACGACCCTCAGGCATTTTTTGCCCCTTTAGGTGGTCTGAGAACAAGCTCAGCCCTGGAGCGTGTCTGTGCATCCCTGGCTGGTGCGCTGGGCACTGAGGAACAGGGGTGTTGCTCATGTAGTCATTCAGAAAAAGACATTCATTAGGCTGAAGAATGAATTTTCCACCGACTCACAAGGCCTCGGCTGCTCCATCAGGTTTCTAATGATTTTGTCACGGTGTTAATCCCTCAGGTGAGCGGCAGCATTTTGATACCAGCAAACAAATTACATTTTCTCACAGATAACCCGATACGGAGTCAAGCATGAGAGCAGAAAACAATTCATCAGCTTCTACTGGGGCTGGATGCAGCCGCGGTGCAGGAGGAGCCTGGTTTGCCTTGTGATGATGCCCAGAATATCCGGCTGAGATGGAGCATCCTCAGCGGCCCCTGTTGTACGATGTTATTTATAGCGAGAGGCGACGTCTGTACCGGGGAATTTCCAGGAAGGCAAATCATGAGCAGAATGGAGAAGGTGGAGGGGATCGGTTTGCTCTGTGTCTCTCTTGGTAGGAGAACCAGAGGATGCTGAGCAAGAGCAATGGGAGCCGAGCTGGTAACAAACAGCGGGATGTGGGTTTTTCACCGGGTGATTGATACGTTGAGATCCAAGGATGTTGCGAGTAGAGAAAGTTTTTGTAGATTTAAGGGGGAGCTGTGCAAGTAGAGGGAAGAGAAAAGCACGTAAGGGTTATTAAATATATAAACAACATCAGTTTCGGAAGTTTCTTAACCTGAGAGTAGCTGAAGGCTGGGAGGCTATTAGTAGGAATTATTGGATGGAATTTTGGTTTGACAGTAACATTTGTTCTTACGAGCTAGATATGAAGCAGAGGCACCGAGAAAATGAAAGGAATTGCCTGTAGCAAGCTCTCAAATTAGCACCTCCATCTCCCAAATCCCCGGTTAGTGCACTGTCCATCAAGACTGAAAGGTGTGGAGACCCAGCTGGGCTCTTAGAAACGTGCGGTGGAAACTTGTGGGGCGCTGAATGCAGGTACAAAAGCCAAGCAGCGGGTATCGGGGATGGGAGGAGGTTTGGGTGCCGTGAGTGGAAGTGAGGAGCAGTTTGCTGTGTGCAGATACGGGTGGTATCGGCGCATTCGATGGGAATTGCACGGGAGCCTGCAGCCTGCACGTGTCCGACAGAAAACAGCGCTGCGCCAGCGTAAAATTGCCTTGCGAGCCGGGGGATGCTGGAAGGCGAATGTGTGAAGGGAGCAGAGCCCTGCGAGCGTGTGGCGTGACGGGGAGCAGGATGCACAGCCGTGAGCTGGCGCTGGGCGCCCGCGCGTGAAACAGGCTCAGGGTGAGATGTGCCAGCGAAACCACAAGTGCTGGCGTGCGCTGGTGATAACGCGGATCGCCAGGGGACCGCGCTGCTGGGGTGTGTGCGGGTGCAACGTCTGGGATGCAGTGGCCGCGATGGAGCGGGTGCCGCCGTGTACCGCCACAGCTGGACCAATGCTCGGTGCGCCTCCAGCATCCGCCTCGGGGGCTTCTGGGGGCTACGTGGGCTGTTGCAAACCGATCCTTCCCGTGGAGGCATTTGCGCAAACCCAGCGCTGGAAGCTGCCGCTTGAAATGATTCCCCGGTTTTGTGGAAGCAGAATTAGTTTAAACCTAAGTTTGTTGGGTTTTTTTCTTACGTGGAACAAAATAACCCTTCTGCCATTTCTGTAGCTGTATCCTCATTTCTTCTTTTTAATGCCAGCCTTAAATATCTTCTTCATCTCTAAGTGATTCTCTTTTGCACTTTATGGTAGAGCTATCTTGCTCTCGCAATCTCTCCTACCCTCTCTATGAGTCAGTTTTAGTCGCTGCTTTTCTAGAAAAAGCGTGTTATGTTCGTTCAACCTCTGTGTAGATGTTGATACGTAATTCTTTCCAGTATTTTATTAGCATCCCTTGGATCCCTTCTCATTTAAACATCATTGGTTTTATAGTTCTGGGTGCCTTGCTTCATCTCTCTGTGTATACACACGGAGCTGTGCATGCAGCCTCATCGAGACTCCATCTCAACACGACCAGCGTTGTGCCGGCCGCGTGAAACGGGTCAATCTGGGTTCCAGCTGTGGAAGGTGGAAGCGAAGAGACCATGAGGACAGAACCAGGCCGTCTCTCATTAGCAAATGAAATGGCGAAATGAAAGGGCGAAACAGCTCAGTCCCCTTGCCCTTCAGGTCAATAAAATGAACGCTTACTAATGGCCGAATCAGAGACTCAACAACTTCATTACACGTGTAAAATCAATCAGCATCATCTCGCTCTCTTTCTATCGATCCATGCTGCAGTATGTCGGCGTATTCTGGCTACGAGCAAACTTAATAATGTCCACGGGCTGTTTTGCTGAGGCCCGTTAGAAGACGCGCTGAACAGATTGGTCCCTTCCTGATGGATCCGACCTTCCGTCTGGAGCAGGGTCCCCCCATCAGCACACTGGTGAGCTGCTGGGCTGGGGAAATGAGGCCACAATTTAAGCAGAGAAGGGTCACGCAGCCTTGTGCCAAGGGCCACCGAGGTGAATTCGTAGCTTCTGGACTGCTGCTGGGAGCCTTGGATGTAAATGACGATGTAGCTAATAAGGTCTAATTGGCTATTAAAGGAGGAAGCAGCCCCAGAGATGCTAAGGGCCAATTAACCCTGGGAGCGTGACACCGCATCGCTGTGCAGTGATGTGTGCGGGAGCCTTTCAGAAATGGATACAGCGAAGGAGCAGTGGAGGACCTTACCGAAGTCCTTTTGAAATAGCTCGGGCTCTTTCAGGCACACAGCAAGTGAAGTGTTCTCTTGCTTTTGTAGCGGACTGGAGATTCGATGAGGGGCGGGCGAGCACAGGCACAGATCTTACAGAAACTCTGTTGGGATCAAAGGGGCCCCAGCGGGATGGAACGTCTCAGGCAGCGCTTTTCTTTTAATATCTGTAGACAGAATAGACAAAGGCGGCGCTCAGTAACTCTGTCTTCTCTGTTAGTAGGTCAGAGAGGTTCTCCTGCCCCTCTGCTCTGCCCTGCTGAGACCACATCTGGAATATTGTGTCCAGTTCTGGCCCCTCAGCTCCAGAAGGACAGGGAACTGCTGCAGAGAGCCCAGCGCAGCCACCAAGATGCTGAAGGGAGTGGAGCATCTGCCGTGTGAGGAAAGGCTGAGGGAGCTGGGGCTCTGGAGCTTGGAGAAGAGGAGACTGAGGGGTGACCTCATTCATGGGATCAATATGGAAAGGGGCAGTGTCAGGAGGATGGAGCCAGGCTCTTCTGGGTGACAACCAGTGACAGGACAAGGGGCAATGGGTGCAAACTGGAACACAGGAGGTTCCACTGAAAGATGAGAAGAAACTTCTTCCTGGTGAGGGTGGCAGAGCCTGGCCCAGGCTGCCCAGGGAGGTTGTGGAGTCTCCTTCTGTGCAGCCATTCAAACCCGCCTGGACACCTTCTGTGTAACCTCAGCTGGGTGTTCCTGCTCCGGGGGATTGCACTGGATGAGCTTTCGAGGTCCCTTCCAACCCCTCACGTTCTGTGTTCTCTGATCTGCTCAGCTCTGAGGAGCTGGAGGCCGTACCAGCCGGGAGGGATCCCCAGGGAACCCTTACCCCTCCGTGTCTCTGTGTTACCTGCTGTCTGCAGGATGGTGCGTTGGGCTGCAATGAAGGCCGGGCCTTGGAAAGCTGGGATCATTTCTTGAGCGACCCACTCCGAAGCCTCTTGGAATCAACAGGGGACTCTGGGCAGCTCCATCAATCATTCTGCCTCAAAGTCTCTCTATCGATCAGGGCCGTGGGGAGCTGGTGTTTTGACGCGGCCTTGTCACTAATTTCAATGAACAAATTGTGTCTAATGGCAGCGCGTCTGATACCGGTGCCTTCTTACTAAAGGAAAATGCAGATATTGAATGCTGAAAAGCAAGCTCCCTATTTTCATAGCCTGTTTTTCTGCTAGGAATGTACAGACAAAACATGGTGTTGGATGGATTTGACTGGAAATTGGGACCCAACAGCCTCTGCATAACGTGGGCCGCGTGGCACACGTCAGACGCTATTGCTTTCTGAATTTCTTCCTTGCACGAGGCTGACTTTGTGTGCTGCGGTTGCCTTTCTCTTGCTCCTTTTACTCCCATTGATTGTATTGGTTCTGATTTCTGCATTTTTTTATTTCATTCTTTCTGATTCTTGCGTGAACTTTGCCCGTTCTGTGCTCCAGCGACTTCAGCCCAGGCAGGAGGTGAGTTTGACACTAGAGCTCGACTCAGGGACTTTGAGGAGCTACAAGTTTGATGTCATTTATCTTCTGCTTGGCTTTTTGCAGAGTAGACAGAAAGGGACCACGACTGTAGGATCCGCCCTATCCTGCTTTCTATCTTGCCTCACATATATAGGAGACGAAAGCTTGTTTTAGCCACATAGCCCGAAGCGCTTTGCCGAAATGATTTCTGTTACCTTTTATCCGCCTCAAAGGAGCACTTAAAAAAATCATCCTGCCCATAGCAGGTAACCTGATGAGCCTAATTTGGTGGTATGAAAACACAGCCACCCGGAGCTTTTCCCATCCGTGTTCTGGCTAATTAGACACGCTTTGCCTGCTGTGCGGTGTTGCATGTGTTCAAACACCCCATCAAGAGCGGGAGGTGTCTATATGCGTGCACCTGAGCTAATATGTTTGCGGAGGTAGGAGATGATATTATTAATTGTCGGCCCAAGAGATGTGCCATCTCCAGCCTGCTGTCTCGCTGGTTCCCCAGTCTATGACGTCCCACAGCACTCCCCTTGCAGTTATGAATCTTCTACAGAAACCAATATCAATAACTCTTAACAAACCCTTACGTTTGTTTTGCTAATACCAGTCTTAAGTCGTGCCGCGATAAAATAGATTAAGCAATAATTTTCACGATGTTGGGCACCATTAGAATATACTCATATCACCATTTAGCGCTTTTTCATCAAATGACTTGAGGGGACAGTCTATTGAGCAAGAAAAGCCAACTCACTAATACCAAAAAAATAGTTTTAAAAATTTTATCATGTAGATAACATATAAATATTTGGGCAGTTTAAATGGCTGTAAATGCATTATTAACATTCACGTTTTGGAAGCGATACAATGGGGAAGAGACCGTATTTTGGCAAAGTACAAAACCCACTCGCTGCCATTTCCCCTGTTGTTAAGAGCGAATCTCAGCAGCATCACAAATACTTTGCAAACCTTATTTACAAGAAGTCAGGACCCTTTGGCAGAGTAAAACAATTACTGATGTGATCTAGTACTACAAACTATTCTGTAATTTGCAATAAGGACACACCTGGTTTAGTTGCACAAGGGCTACGCAATCTGTATGAAAACTGTAAAAGTAGGAGGGTGCAAGAGAACATTGATGGTCCTGATAAATGATGGAACTGGTTAAACCGGTTAACTGGTGTCTAGGGGGTAACATATTGCAATCTGAGGAGAAATTCAGGCCATTTTTTCTTAGCAGATGATAAATCTGGTCGTTTTTTTCCAGGATGGAGAATGTTCCCTGTAGTTCAGCGCTAAAGGGACAAGACAGGACCTCAGAGCACCGAGGAAAGTTTATTCCCCCACCAACAGGTTGGCACGGAAATTAAACACGGTCTGGCTGAGGTTTTCCCCAAGGCAGGAAATAACTGGGCTGTTGCTGCTACTCCCTTATCTAAATAATAGAGCCAACTTGATTGTTCTTTTCTGGGAAGAAAAGAATCGCCAGGGAAATCTCGGAGGCGACCGGGGGAACAAGGTTGGCTTGTGGTTGTGGTAAGCAAAGGTTGATTGCATCCAGGTGATGTGCTACTGAAAACCAGCATTTAGCCTGAAAAACGACTGCAAAACTGAATCCCTGGTGTTGCAGTTGCCTCTGTCCTAGACGTGCACGTGTTCCTGCCTCTCCGCCTCTGTCGGGATAAGCAGGAACGTCCTTTGGGAAGCAGTTTACAACACTCTCATACATGTTCGTAGCCAGCTCTCCTACGGGTAAGCAATCACACACCGATGAGCCTAAGAATATGATCAGTTGTGCCTCTAATGGCCGAGCGCACGTTGCAGATTTTTGCCGAAGCGAAATCTGATGCGTTCGAAAGCTGCAGAAATCGCTTAAAGAAAATGAGATCTTCGCGGGAAGCCTGGACCCAAACAGAAGGCTCTTTATTGGCCATCGGATGCTGTTTTCGAAAGGATGCTGCAGGTGGCTGTTTCTGTGTAGTAAAACGTGTAGGGCTGGTCTGTATGTGGTTTTTTCAGACAGTTAAGAAACCAATAAAGTTAAATTGGTAGAACTGTCTGATACGATTACAGCAAGATGGAGATAAATGTGCTTTCATTAGATGTTGTTTTGAAGCAGGAGCCTGTCATTTTCTGATGGAAAACTGAGATGACAAGGGACTATTGGCATTTGAAGTGCCTCTTTTAAGAATGACCCGCTCTGCCTTTTTGACATCAAATATATGTATACAGAAAGAGAGCGATGGTTTATTTTTTTTCCTTCTTCTGCGGCAAAAAAAAAATAAATGGAAAGCTCAATTTTTAGTCTTAAGTTTCCTGTTAAATAATTTTGTGAGGGAGGGGAAAAACACCCAATGTTAATGGTGGGTTTGGGGCTTCGTGGAAGCTCCTGAGCTGGTAGCAATGCAGGACAAGCCGCGTGCTTAAATTTGATGTTCCTTGTTGGTTTAAGATTTTGGGTGGATTTCTTGGGATGACTCCAGTCCTTGAGCACTGTGGAACAAGGAGGGTGAGTTGTAAAGCTGATTTCCTTCAGTGCAGATGTTCTCCTTGCATTCGGACTCAATAAGAGGTGAAATGTGGGAGACCATGGATAGAAAAGCACCAAGGAGACGGGGAGAGAAAAGGGGTGGCCATTATAGCAAAGGTGATGTGCCGTAAAACGAGTAACGCTGATGGAAAATGCAATAAATGACTAATGTTTCAGGTAGAGTAATTGTTTGGAGGATTGGCGTTTCTAGTATGAAAAGATTTGGAGTAAGCTTTCAGTAAATAAAGGAGAAATTGGCCCTAAAGTTCAGGGCCGAGATTTGGCAGCCCAGGTTGAAACAAGAGGCAGTCGTTTAACGTATTTTAAGGAAAGAAAAATCATTTTTCAAACTGCATTTTTATTCCATTGAATACCAATCAGGCTGAAAAATCTTTATTCCATACAACAAATAGCACAAGCGTCACATCACCCGGGCTGTTGATGGCAACCGGCCATCGACCTGTGCTCTGCGGAGCTATAGGGGACCTGCCATACCCTGCGGGTGTGATCCCATATAATTGTGATTTCGGTCTCCCTTTTTGTGCCGGTACAAGCATTGACTAATTCGCTCCTTGGGCGATCTCTGGTGGAACCGCCGGTGTGAGGCTGCTCGTGTGGAAGCAAACGGCAGCTGTTCTGAGCAGTGCCTGGGATTAGTCCCTGTCCCTCGCAGGTGTTGGGTAGGCAGGGCAATCGGAAATCCCTCTGTGATGAGCTGGATTTATCGTAGTCCATAACTGGGATTTGAGGCTGTCTCGGAGATCATGTTTGTGTAAACTGATAATCCTGTTTTCTTGCTCCTTTATCCATCTCGTGATCTTTCTGCTCTCTTCTTCAGCAGTGCCTTTTCCACCGGGTTAAATCCATGCGCAAAACTCTGGGTTTATCTGCGTTAGTGACCCTCAGGATGCTTAAGACCGGGGGCAAATGGGATGCCATCAAACATCAGCTTTCAACCCTTGTTCTTTAAGGGTTTTGCCCATTACGTATGCGGAAGAAGGGGTTCGTTAACAGGAAGAATTATTTCCTGATAGCCAATCCGGACCTCCTCTTGAGGCCGTTTCCTCTTGTCCCGTCACTCGCCCTCACCGGTGTGCTCAGGGCTTTTGATCTCGTGGGGGAGCAACCACACGGAGCTGAACAAGGAGCATTTTAAAAGTGATAGCAAGAAAACACGAAAAGCCACCTGGTGGGGGGAGTGGGTGGGACTCAGGCACCTGCCCCCCTTTTTGATTCACCAGGCGTTTGGGAGGGAGATAAGAATCCCAAGGGAGAAACAGATGCATCCGCTTGGATGCAATACCCTGCCAGGCCTTGTTATGCCGGAGAGGAACCTTTACTCCGGAGGCGTTAAATATTAACAGCAGCAATAGAGACGCGGGTAAACAAGAGCGAGTTATCAACTGTTCGTTTTGAGGGCATCCGTGTTAACTCTGGCAAACTTGTATTACAGCCAGCTCAGGAACGTGGGCCAAAGGCTGGTGCTGCATTTGAATCCCTGGCTTTCCACTTGCCCTTACTGTTCGTGTTTGCCCAGCTCTGCCCTGCAGGAGAACCTTCCTGCCCCTGCTGCAAAGCGTCAAGGTCTTCAACCCAACGCCAACGCCGGCGCCTGATCCCTGTGCATTGCGTTTCCTTGTTCTGCTTCAGCGCATCTGCTCCGCTCAGTTCGTTCTGCAAGTTGCTGAAAGTTTACCCTCTAAACTCAAATATCTTCAGGTTTGTATCTTATAAACTCTCCAGGCTGCAACCTCTCGGTGCATCAGCGGTATAAGAGACAGCAGAGATGCTTTGGTAGGACGGTGATGCCGAGATGTGCACCAGTTCTCTCAATGGGGCGTCTGCGTCCAAGTCCCCTTGCAACACGGACCAACTTATTCATTTGAAAATACACGTTTAGAACTTACCACTTAATGGGAACATTCGATATTTCCGGAGCACACTGAGAATCAGTAGCAGGCATGGTGTTTACTACTTAGATTAAGCAGCTTTCAAATGAGAAATGATTGTAATCCCATATTTCGGTAATGCAAACTATTATTGACTGGACACAAAGTGCAATCGTTTATAACATGTCGATGTTTCTGCTCTAATTTTTAATGGATTCTTCTTTGCAAGGGGTGGAAACGGGGGAGGCTGTTGCTGGCTGATGTGTCACACTGGAAGCATTTTGGGTGTTTCGTATGTTTTTGGTGGACACTTTTGGCTGCACCCCATTATTTAGGGAGGAAATATAGGGAGAGCAGAGGTGCATGAGCCCTTGGGCCAGTTTGCTTAAGTAAAATGCCTCTTTGAACAAGCAGATCTAGAAACTTCTCCCTTTTAAAAAAATACAGGGTTGGAGGAAGAGTTCCAGCTCCTCTTGCAAATTAAGATGATGAAGCACTAATTGTGCGAAACCGCTTGGGCAATGACGCGAGGGTCTCGCTCGGCGGCTTGGGAAAGGCCGGCAAAGCGGAACCGTGGAGCTGGGCAGCTGTTGGCACACGGAGCAAAAATAATAATAATGAATGGAAAAGAAAACAGACCCCCAACCAATGGCTGCGGAGGGAAAAGAGCAATAAAATGAGCGCCGCTCCGCCATCCAAAAGCTGACCGGTGAGGTTTAAAATCTCCTCTTAATAATGTATGCAGCAGCAGCAAGGAAAATCAGGCTGGGAATCTAAAGGTTGAAGATTAGGGAAAAAAACAAGGCAAATAAAATGCTGTTTAAAATGTTGCTCCCCTTGTAAGTGAATTATATTAAGTTTCTTTTTTTAACGCCTTTGGGACAAGTGCGTAATGGAATCATTGGATTTTAGCGTGGCCAGCCTCAATATATTAAGGTGGTATTTGTACAGACCTTTTCAAGCGTTAACAGGTGGTGAAGGGAAGATACTGAGTTTTTTGGCTCAAGATCTAATTAGTCCTTACACACAGTCCTTATACCACTTAGCACATCCTAAAGCCCTGGTGGGGTTTCTGCACCCTCCTGGAGAATAAATGAATAGTACTGGTTACCTACCTGGATAGTCTATAGAGTAAGCGGCTATAAACACATTACTAATCAAAGCATGCTTAAAAGTCACCTGCAGAACTCTGTCATAATAGATTATCCATCTTCAAAGCCTGTATCTATCTTTTATTGACCTTGGTATTTGCACAGAATATGAAGGATACTTTCTAGCCCGTTTTTTACACATGGTTGATAATCCATATTGATGAATCTTACCCTCGGTGTCGAGCATTTTTATGAAAGCTTCGGTAATTAGCTCAGTAAAACCATACTTCATCTTCTGTTTGGTGCAGCTAGTAGCTGGTATGAAATAAGATGGTGGGATCTGTGATGATTTGCTTCTTCTGGCCTACTGCGTAGTGGTGCCATCTTGTCATAACATGCAAACCCAAGAGGTAAAACTCTTAGCACTCCAATCCATGGCCAGAGTGCAGCAACAACTCTTTTCCCATCAGACAATGGGACCTGGGCTGGATGAGAGGGGGGTGCTCAGTAGGTCAGAGAGGTTCTCCTGCCCCTCTACTCTGCCCTTGAAAAAAGGGTTTAGTTCAGATACTATCAGGATATACTCAGGGAACATNGTGGGCTGAGCCAGCACTGGGCCCTTGTGGCCAGGAAGGCCAATGGGACCTGGGCTGGATGAGAAGGGGGTGCTCAGTAGGTCAGAGAGGTTCTCCTGCCCCTCTGCTCTGCCCTGCTGAGACCACATCTGGAATATTGTGGCCAGGCTGCAGGTAAATATCTGACTCATTTTTTCCTTGCTACCTGTGATACGGAAACATCTGGAGGTCACCCGTGCAGAACACCTGCCTCTGCCCCAGAGAGACACATAACCGCCTCCTCCCGCAGTATAAAACTGTCTTCTTCTCAAAAGAGACAGCTTAAAAGGGGAAGAAAAATATGGAGCAAAGTGTTTGGCTAATGCTCGCTTTCACTGCACCAAGACTCGCTGTCATTATTTCTTCCAGGATGGCTCTTGGTGGCATGGCTGGGAGATGGATGGAGCTATTGCGAACATTGTGATGGGAGCAGAGCCGTGCGGAGTCAGAGGGAGAGGGCTGTGAATCTCTTGGAAATGTATTTCAGCCAAGATCCTACACAGGCAACAGATGTTGTGCTGGGTTAACGGTTGGTTTTTATAAATCCATTTCACCCTTGTTCGAATCCGTTGGTAAATCGCTGCTGTTTATAGCCGCACGTGAATAGCCCCGTTTGCTGTTGGGTGCTGTACAAACCCAGGCAGGGAGCGAAGCAGAAGTTTTTGCTGTCAGATGGTGAGGCACCATAATAAACCAACCCAGTTAGAGTCAGACTGGGTAGAGAATTCACACCAGCTCACGGTTTGAGCTGTTCCGTTCAACTCCAGCCTTAGAGCCGAGTTACACAGAGATCCCTCTGCTCAAGGAGCTGAAGAGGTCACTGACATTTCCAGGCTCTCTCGAGAGCTCTGGTGTCACCTTTCTGTGCGCTTGGTGTGAGCTGGCGTATTTGTTATAAGTTATTTATGCTTTAGTTTGCCTTTCTAGGAGCTTAATCTAACCAACCTTTTCTATTTGGAGCTCAGCTGTTGAAGTCTGAAATGACGAACAGGATAAAAGTAAAAACTTGCATTTACAAAGATGTTCTAAAGTGCAGAAATTAAATACTTTCCTCGCCAACGTTCCTCTGGGGCTTTTCATCTATTCATTACAACTGGTGATTTTATCAAGAGAGGTGATTTTCCTTTCTTAAATATTGGCATAATCTTTCTCTGTGTCTATGGTTGGACTTGATGATCCCGAAAACCAAACCTGAAATGATTCTATGATTCTGTTGATGCCCTCATGTCTCGGCTCTTTCTCGAGAATGTGGTGGAACCTGCTCCCTCCTCTTCCTCCTGCGAGGCTGATGGTGGTGCCACTGAGCAATAGATCTGAGCACATAAATTAGGTTTGGTTTGATTTTGGCCTGGAGGGTGCAAAGGAGAAAGGAGTTGTCCAGAATGAAAATGTGTAAGATGAGGAAATTTGATGAAAAAATTAGATCCACGGGACCAGAAAGTGTATCTGTGTCTGGGTGCAATTGAGGCGGTGGAACAAGGGAAAAGCTGAGCTGGAAAAACCTCTGTTCTTCTCCCCTTTCCCTCTCAGGGATCAAAGTCAGGGAGACTCATTGGCCGACAAAACAGGCTTTTAAAAAATCATGGTGTGAATGTTGCACACTTGCAGTAAAACAAGAACATTAGCGGTAGCCATGCCTGGAGTCCGAATTTTTGTAATACCATTTGTCTTGGTTATTGCAAAATATAACCTGCTGCAGAGCTTTGCTGAAGGGATCATAAAGTTTGTGTGAAAAGAGCTGGGAACAAAAGAGAAAAGGGTTTTACAAAGAGATGACTAAATGAAGGACAGTTCCCTGTCCTTCTGGAGCTGAGGGGCCCAGAACCGGCCACAATATTCCAGATGTGGTCTCACCAGGGCAGAGCAGAGGGGCAGGAGAACCTCTCTGACCTACTGAGCACCCCCTTCTCATCCAGCCCAGGTCCCATTGGCCTTCCTGGCCACAAGGGCCCAGTGCTGGCTCATGGTCACCTGCTGTCCCCAGGACCCCCAGCTCCCTTTCCCTACACTGCTCTCCAACA
>VWYH01006707.1:439751-495516 GCA_013399365.1 Pampusana beccarii | reverse complement strand
CCACATTTATTTATAGTTAATAACACTGTGCGCTCATCTTTGGATCTGTCCCAGGCTGAAACCAGGCTATAGATTTTGCAGTACTTTGTAATGGAAAGCTTCAAATGAAATTAAATGTATTTATTTCAAGCATTTATGTAGACAGGCTACTGGGTAGCAGAGATGAAAAGAGGAGATGCCATTTATTTTTTTCCTTTTAAAAAGGAACAATAAAGAGATTTTAGGTGATGTTATTCCTGTGGTAGCCTCAGACAGTTCTTTGCTGCACAGTGGCATGGTGTGATATGTATTGTATATATTATTTTTTTTGCTTCAGCCATAGTTTTGCGAATCTCTGCTACATAAGGCTTAACGTGTGCATAAGCCTGAGACTGGGTCAGCACCAAACCTTGGCTGCTTGGGATTCAGAGGCAGAGATTTGGTCCAGATCTAGTGCAGAGCAGCGTTCGTAATTGCATCTAGAAGGAAAATATTTTCCTTTTGTCGTCGTTGGGCTAATTATATTGATTTCTGAAGTGAAACTACAATTGACAAATAAAGAACAGCGCTTTGTTTGGCCATACTTGAGAGAAGGTGCATTTCTAGTCTTCCCTGGCCCTGAAGCAAGTGATAGTATTAGCGAATCTATATTTCTCCTTGTCGTGTTTTCTGTTGTCTAGATCTCTTTAACATAGTGAGATAATTCTTAAATGAACCTTACTGACTGAAGTATTGTAAGCGTCGCTCTGGTTGTGTTTCTGTCACCAGTGTGGGTCTGTCTTTCGCAAACTTTTACCAAGTTGAAGCCGTGCTGGAGATTTGTAAGGCGTGTGATTCTTTCCCTTTAAGTAAGCAATATATATATATCCAAGACTGAAATTAAAGATGCGCAGGAAATGAAATTGCTGGTGTTGCTTCTACTTGGCAGGGAATCTATTTCTGTCTGTGCTAATGAGGAAAAGGGGTCCGGATGGTCTGAGGTGGGGCCACAGAATGAGCAGCAGCCACAAAAATAAGAGAAGAGGAGAAAAAAATAACTAAAAAATCCAAGGAAACCCTCTGGCTCATCTCATTTTTTTTTCTTGAAAACTATGTTAATGTGACAGTTTAAAGGAAAATAAAGAAGTAGGGCTGGAGGTGAGAAAACGCACATGTATAATTTCTCAGTTACTGCTCCCGTAGCTTTTTCGAGCTGACTGTTTCCCCTCTGATGTGTGAAATCTCAATGTGGATCCCGAGTTTCTCTGCTCCCTCCCCGTTGACCTCGTCAGAAACGCGGGAGGGAAATAAAAGAAAAAAAGAACAATAAATTGCTTTCCGTAACTCCAGACAGGAAAGCCCTGCGCTTACCCTCGCAGTCAGGCTTTCCCATCTGTTACCTCGCCGTGCTGCCCCTGGGTTACCTCAGTGAGAAAGCTGCACTGAGGCGATGTCACGTCAGGAGAGAATGGTACATCCATTTTCACAGCCGCGCTTTTGTAACCTGTTCCGCTCGTAGCACAACTACGCCGGCCTTCGTGTCTCGCAGGATTTATTTCCCTGTCGTCTTTCTGATAATAAGCCCCTTTCATAATATTTTTTTCATTCATACGCAAACATTTTGGTGTTGTCACTCCTTTGTTGCAGTAACTGTGCTGTGCGTTAGCCAGGTGTGTTTAATGCAGAGATGCATAACGAGGGAAAAATCTCACAGGTTGGACCAGGTGAAGTGTGCAGGAGCAGAAGGATTATCCCCCTCCTTTTTCAGTGGGGAGATGACGTGAAGCAGACTAATGGGAGGTTTTTAGCAGTAGTTAGAGATTTAACGGGCTGTGAGCTTTCCCTTCCTGGCATTATAACCCAAGGTAGGGAGCTGGTGTGCTTTCAGAAGCGATGGCTGAGCGTGTCCTGTGTGCGTTCTGCTCGTTTGATGGCTGGGGCCGGACCTCCATTATTTTTAAGTGCCTTTGTAGCACAGGAAGCATAGGTGGTTAATTTAGCTGCATTAGAGGCTCCCATTCTCTCCTTCCCTTTTCAGGGCTGTGTCATCTAGGGAAGAGCCACACAGACAGGCGGCCTGGAGCTCAGCAGTCTGTGTTCTGCCTTTAAAAAGCGAATTTACCCGAAGAACGCATTGGAAATGGTGGTGTCATGCAGGTGGAACCCTCCTGGCTCCCTGCTGCTTGCAGGCTTATGATGAGGAGCAGAAAACGGGAGGGTTTTGCCTGGTTTTGGCCAGGGTTCCCTCCGTGCCTTGTCCCGTCATCTCCCGGTCGCCCCGAGCATCCCTTTGCAGCCGCTGATTTTTCCGGTGAGGAGTCCGTTCGTGTCGCTCTCATCCCTTTTCAGAGTCAATATTAATAAACGGCAGTCGAGTGAGTGGGGGAGCGGTGTTTATCCCGTGGATGCCAGGCAGACAATGAACCTCGTCTTGCCCAGATGGCACGGGCTCTCCTCCAAGCAGATAAACGGGGCTGGTGCCATTGAAACGGGCCCAAACACGCCGAGTTACAGTGATAGTATGGTAATTACAGAGCCTCCAGTGACCATCTGGACACACAAACTGATTTTCTATTTGGATAATAAAACCCTCTCCTACGTCTCCAATATTAGCCATATATGGGGATGCTAATTGATTTAATTGAAGCGCTCGACATCGAGCCGTGGGTATTGTCAACCTTTTCAGTCTAGGTGGGTTTTAATGCCCGTTTGAGGCAAGGGAATGGGGGTGTGCGTGCTCTGCTCTTGACACAGCCGCAGAGGGAAGGACTGACGGACATATATATCACGAGATCCTGCTCCAGAGGGAGGGAGATGGGGCTGCTACTTCGGAGCCCCCCTAAGCAAAAGGACACAACTTTGGTAGAGTCTTGTTAGTTTGGTGGTTGATTTTAACCAAAAGTTGTCTTTCTGTGGTTTATTTGTACATATACACATACGTACTAGATTTTGGCGATGTAAAAAACGAAGTCGTCGCCGAGGGATTAATATTCTTTATTTTGTACTTTAGTAGCATATCGCGACTCTGGTTGTGAGCCGTGTACCAGGTTTGCACAAATACTGAGACACACACAAAAAAACGTGCATTCGGAGGCTTCCAGTGTTATAAGAGACCTCTCTATGCCTTTGAAAGAACTGTTTATGGGGCTTGTTTTAATGAGGGTTTTGTTTTGTGTGTGTGTGGTTTGAAACTCACCAGTTTTGGCCTAAAAGACCTTGTCTGCGGTTTTCATGCCAAAAAATTATCTGAGTCTGTCTCTCTTTTTTTTTTCTTTTATGACCTTTTTCTAGCAGATAAACAAAAAAGAAAAACCATAACCTTGCAGCAAAGTTATCCACCTAAAGAAACAGCAGAAGGCGACCTCTTGCCGAAGTGACGTAGCCAGAACCAGTGGGATTAGAAACTATTCCCAGATGACCTCAGGCTATTACTTAGCACTGGGTAATATTCCTGATCATTAACATGCTTCATTGTGCTAAGGATACGTTGTGGTATAAAATCTGCGGTATCCGTTCCCCAGGATAAGCAGCGTCCTTAGCGCTTCACCTCTTTCCTTGTAGCTTTTTGCCGCTGTTCTTGAGGGAAATATTTTGGATTTTTTTTCCCTATCCTTTCTGTTTAAAATAAGAGAGTTGTCATGGCTCATGTTGCCTTAATTTCCTGTTGATTTTGCACTATCCAGATTCCTCATTAACCGCTTAATCAGGAACATGGGAAACGCGGCCAAGCGTGGTTTTTTTGTGAAAGGCGCATTGAGTTTGGAGGGAATAAAACAACCTGCAAACAACCAAATTGTTGGCCCGCAATCTTTTTATCCCAGTAGGCAGCTGTTTGGGGAAGGGGATGTGGTTCTGCAGAAGCAGGGGTGAGATTTTGGAAAAAAATAGGAGGTGTTGTTTCTTCTGGGGAGCTCTGGTGGGCTCCTTTTGGCTTTTGGGGTGAAGCAGCTGATCAGAGCAAGAGTGGGGATGACTGCTTAAATGTAAAACAGTTATCGTACCCGGTGCTTTGCGTCAGACCTTATTCCTGTTAATCTCTATTTGAAGAGAGATAGTGACACAGAGATGTCGCGTGGACCTCTCTGCGTAGGGTTTGATCCAGAACGAAGCTGTTGTGTGTTGTGGGACATCTTGCTCCTTCCAACCTTAATAACCCTCAAGATTGCTGAGGCGTTGATCAACTGGTAGGTGACCGGTCAATACACCTCAGAGACCAGTATTGGGACCAGTACTATTCAATATGAGTATGAATATGAATATATTGAATAGTACTTGAGCCCTGAGGTGATTCTGGTGCCGCCATTTTGAGCCCTGAGGTGATTGTTTTGCCGCCATTTTCAGCCCTGAGGTGATTCTGGTGCCACCATTTTCAGCCCTGAGGTGATTCTGGTGCCGCCATTTTGAGCCCTGAGGTGATTGTTTTGCCACCGTTTTCAGCCCTGAGGTGATTCTGGTGCCGCCATTTTGAGCCCTGAGGTGATTCTTTTGCCACCGTTTTCAGCCCTGAGGTGATTCTGGTGCCGACATTTTGAGGCAGCTTGGGGGTCACTCCCTTGTTCTTGGATGATTTTTCGAGGTCCCTTCCAATCCCTGACATTCTGTGAGATCCTGGGCTTCTAGGGTCAAAAAGCAGCCCCGGGCAGACATTCTGCAACATGCAAATCGTCCTCCGGTGCCACCGAAGGCGAATCCTGCAAGGTGCGCGTTGCGTGCTCGGGGCTCCCTGGGGAGGATCGTTTGAAGAGCGATGGCAATCCGCTGGGGATTTTACTCGCGCTTCTCAAGGGTGGAGGCTCCTGTCAACTGGCTCTCACAGGAGACTTCAGAAATAATCTTCCCCGATGTCAGCGCACGTGTTAATTGGACTTGACAGGTGATAATGAAGAGGCTGTAACGGAGAAAGGGTAGAGAGAATGTCATAACTCTCAGTGGAGGAGGAGAAAACAGAAAGGTCCAGATGTCCAGAAGTTGCATGAAGTAACTTGAGCCATTAATCTTCGCTATTTCTGGTGTCAGAGGTGGTAGATGCAGGGGAAAGCTGGGAGCTCTGAGGTGGGCAACCTGCAAAGCTTCCCCAGTTTGCATCGTAGCTTGGTCTTGCTGTTAACCCGTTTATGGAAATAAGATTTTTGGTGGGGGATCCTCCTCCGTTGAGAATGTCGTAGCTAATGTACCTGTGAATGGTATGTGGGCACCATTTATTCCTGGCTAATATCGGTGAGGAACGGGGGATGGCTTTGCAGGTGCTGTGTCTTCAAGCACAGAGCTTGGAAGCAGAAAGTTGCACCGTTTCTTGGAGCTGTGGTTCCATGTGCCGCATGGCTAAGGTGTAATTAGCCTTAATTAGTTCAATGAGTCTGGACACCATTTTTTTTGCCTTTGCTAGAAGGTCGGCGTGTCCTCCCCGTGCTGGAGGCTGCTGGGTTGGACACGCTGCCATTTGGAAAGTGCATGTTGGAATCGCTCTCCCTTTAGACCTTGACGCTTCTTAAGTGCACGGCTCCCATTGCAACAAAACTGCAAAATCCTTGAAATCGGTGGGATTTTACCTCCCCAGGGGCAGGACTGGCATCTGAACGCCGCTGCAGAACTGGGCTGCCTCGTAGCGCTGCAGATGGGTATGGACTCTTTCAGAGATCCTGTGCAAGCAGCTGATAGTCGCAGCCTCCAGTCGCTGTGTGATTCCGTAATGAAAAGAACAGCCTCGTTTATCGTCGTCAAATCAGATAAAAGCGGCATCTGGCAGTTGAGTTTGTAGTGCTCAAAGGAGGATGCTGAGCGCCGGAGGCAAAGCTGAGAGCTGCACAAGGACCCAGCTCTGCCGAGGTTACCGCCACCCTAGGGTTACTTTAGAATAACCTCTTCAGCAAAGTCATCCTGTGATCCTTAGGGCAAGGATTCGGGGAGGACAGAAAATCCTCCCGTCGCAGCTCCTCCTGATGTGCGTTTCCTGGTTGTGGGGTCTCATATTTTCCCTGTAATTACCAGCAAACTGCCGGAGCGAGAGCTGAAACGCTTTTCCCTGCGTGGCGGGAGCACAACACCCACTGATGAGTCAGGGGAGGAAGAGCTGCTGCTTCATTGGGAAGGTATTGGGGGAAAGGGAGAGAAGACAGGGAAAAAGAGCTGCCAGAGAGTTGTGGAATAAATGACATTTGTTTAAAGACGTATTAGAAGATTAATGATGGGACTTAAAGTATGAAAGCAACAGGGCCTGAGTTCAGTATTAATGGAACCCATTTTCTTTGCCATCTCCTGCAGGAACTCTTTGGAAGTACAGAAAGGGGGAAAATAACTTTACAGTAATAACTGTTATTTATATAAGGCAATAACGTTGGCTGTATCAAAATGGAAGCTTTCAAGGTAATAACTTGACCCTCGCAATCCTTGTTATCCATTTTAAAGGCAATTTCTGTGATGGTGAATAGAGGAAATAGCCCAAATACTGCAACTGATCGTAAATGAGGTTTATTTTATTATTATCGTTATTAGTGAGTTCCCAATCCGGTACGATTGTGTTAAGAAAAAGGGGGAAGACCGGGAGAGATGAAGGAGTTGATAACAATCCTTGCAGAATCTGTTGGGACCATTTGATGGGCTCATTAGTGACTTGGGTCCTTGTCTTGGCTCCCTGCAGAGTTGATGTCAAATGTCCGACTGCAGCATCGTTGATTCACATCCCATAAAGAGCGGCAAAAAAAAAAAGATGCTTTGATATGAGCCTCTTTTAGCTCCTGTTCTCTGCCTGGAGTGTTGGGAGGTGTCGTCGCAAGTGCAGGGGAATCGGGACAGATTCCTGAATGGTTCATGAAGAGGGGCTGGGGAAGCGGGGAAGGATGTGAATGATATTCTCGTTGTGGTTCAAAATATAACAACAATTTGAGCAGCTCTGATTTTTAATAACCGCTGCGTTCCTGAGCAGGTGTGATAGATGAGCTCGAGCAAACAACCCTCACAAGCCGGCTTTTCACTTCAGAGCAACGAGGCTCCGAAACACTGAAACTGTGTGAAACCTCCCAGGCTCTGGGAGCAGAAAGGCGAAAAAGAGAGAAGAAAAGCTCTGCTCTGTTTTCCATAATATTCCAATTAGAAGAGGTCTTAGACGTGAGCTTCACTTCATCCCAGCGCTTGAACGGGAATTTTATCTTGAAGCTTCGAGTGTCACGGAGCGCGGTATTTCACAAGGGCCAGGGATTTTCGCCGTCACTCAGCGTGGAGGCGCGGATTGCGATGCACAAAGCAAGGAGGGATGGCGAGGCGTGAGTACAGAGGAGGAGAGGCCCGCGTGGTGATGGTGATGGTGATGGCGATGGCGATGGTGATGGCGATGGTGATGGTGAGATAGCAGTTTGCCATCCCACGGACACCTCGCGTGGGAAGAGGATGATAAAGCAGCCTCGTTTCTCCAGGCCAGTTCTGCTCGCTGGGATAATGAAAAAGAATTGGATCCATGATCTGTTTGTGTATTAATCGGTATAAACGTTGCTTATTTATAACATAAACTCCAGCCTATGGATAACGCTGTTGTTTAATTAAGCTTATCACTGTGAGCCTGATCCAGTTCCTTGCTGCATTAGTGTAACTAATTCAATATCCTCTCTAAGAAGCGTCGTAACGAACTACAGGGGATGTAATTCACCCCGCTCATCCTCTGCTTCGCCAGACGGTGCGGTTGGTTCTGCTTTGTCTCATTCGTGACCCAGTGTGGGTACCGATTCCTTTCCGATCCCTCCTGCCTTAATGTGCTGCCGCTTCCATCACGCCCAGCATCTGGGAGGCTGGAATAACTTTTCCTTTGGGTTTCTTTCGCTTTGTTCACTAAGAATCTTTGTGTCTGATTTAATTTAGTCTGTGCAGCTGAGCTTTTTCTTCATCCTTGCCTTTTGCTTTCTTCCTCTTCGCTCGCCCTTTCCGGTTTCTCTGTGGCGTGTTTAGAACTTTTCCGCATTGCACAGATGTAGGGGAATCTGTAATGAGCTCCCAAGCTGAAAGCAAAAGCTGTTTGCCTAAAAGTTGTTCTTTACCTCCGGTTGTACTGGAAACCTCAGGGACTCTTTGGGAAAATTTTGAGTGATTTTCAATGATCTCCTGGTTATTTTCTGTTGTGCAAAGGATTCTTCAGGCTCTGTTTGACCCCTCATGTAGGGATGATCTGAGACATTTTACCTAGAGCAGGGGTGGTACTTTGCATCACTTCAAGCACAGGAAACCCTTAGGACTCTGTAGATCCCTTCTCTCCAAAAGTGATCTCACAACAAAGTGAAATTGCTTGGTTTTGGTTTTCTTGAGAGTTTAATGTACTATCACCAGTGCACGTTACCTTCAGACCTTAATTCATTTCAACTCTAAGCATCCTGACCTCTTCAAAATGGACTTGGTCATGTCCCTTTGCTTCAATAAGACGAATATTTCAGCAGCTCCCGGGTCGTGTTGGAGATGCTGCAGTTTGCAGGAGGCGCCAGAAAGCTCAGTGCAAAGAGAGCAAAGGCAGTTCTTTTCCATCCTCATTTTCCTAGCAAACAAGTACACGAGCTGGGATGAGATGAATTAGCAGTTTGCTGCTGAAACGGATGGAAATGGGGGAAAACGGTGCCAGAGTCCAGGGAAAAGAAAATTCCTGGTTTGTTTTCTCATGGAGGAGCCCTCAGGGGAAAAAAAATGCAGTGAGCAGAGCACACTAAGGAGGAAAGGCAGGAAGACATTAGAATAACCTATTAAATTGCTGAAGGCTGAGTGGCAAAAAAATAAATAAGTAGAGGCTGCGTAGATTGATGGATATTGGTTCTGAAGGGCTTCCACATCTGGTGTGGCAGCTCTTTAGCATCTAATTTGAGTGTGACTCAGCAGGAAAAGTTGTTTGTTCTACCGGTAAAGCGAAGAGATGGAAACAATCCCAAGGCACCTCAGTGAAGGGCTCGCGTGTCATTGCTTCGTAACTGGATCGAACTTTCCTGTAGTTTAATACATCAGGATCTCCTGCGACAGGGGTGAGGTTTCCAATGTCACCTCTTCCCGCCATTGTTCGTCTTTTACTCCGGTTCTTGGTGATCACCAGGAGTTCCTGAAGTCTCTTGGCCTGTTAAATCTGTTTATTTGCCATGTGCTCTTGCAAAACCTCGCGGAGCCACTTGATCTTTTTAGTACCTCTGGTTTTCATCCATCAGAAGAGAATGAAAGTAATTCCACCTATCGTTTGTCTGTCTTGTATCTTGAAAGGAATTGTCATTGTGTCTACACCCAGCATGGTAGGTCCTCGTCCTTGGATCCATCTTTTAGAGATTTGTGATAGCTCTGCGTTGCCGCCTCTCAAATCCGTGATTACGACTGTGAATCCTAGTGGACTTTCCCTATTTGTTTTTTAGCCTTTTCTTAACTTAGATTTTTACGCCTTGTTTCTTCCCCATTCTTTTTGTCTGCATGGAGCCAGCCCTTGGGGTTCGTGCGGTTATTTTTCTTGTAGTTCTACTCTCCGCTGACTTAATTAAGTGCTTGTTTCCTGCTCTTGCCAAGTTTACTGGCCCCACCAGTGCGTCCCAGCGCTCTCCTCCTCAAAACCACAGCTGCTGCCGGTCACCTGAGACCCTGAAAAACGGGCAGAAAAACCTTCCTCTTGAAACCCAACTGGAGACGATGGAAACAAAAGACAGCCAGAAAAACGACGTTTCTAACCCCATTCAGTGCTTTTAGACTGGCTCCCTGAGAAGATTTAGGCACTTAGGCTGAGCTTATGTGGATGTGCATTAAGTATCCGTTCATTAGCTCGAATTTTCGCCGATATTCTGCGATGCCGTTGCTCTCCGGTTGCCTCCAGCGAAAGGTGACCCACCGTGCCTGCATGCCCCTCCGTTTTTATCATTAGCCCTTCGCCTCCTTCCCTTTCCCGTTTCCAAACCCTGCCCACACGAGGTGTGGAACCCTTCTCGCTCGTTTTTGCGGCCCGTCTCACTAGAGGGCCCTTTATAATGATTTCTTCCCGTAAGCAGGACTTATCCGGTTGCAAACGCGCCGTTTGGATCCTTCAGCTGCAGCGTTGCCTCGAGTCTCCGTGATTCATGGGTCGTCACCTCTGCCGGCTCGAGGAGGACAGAGGAGCGATGACATTGTCTTGCTGGAGACTCCCGGTCTTGGAGAATGTTATTCTGATTTTATGTACACAAAGCAATCAGTAAAGAAGAGAAAAGAAGGGTTGTGTTTCAAGCAATAGAAACTAAAGCCCTGAGCTGTTTTTATCGTGTCTCCCCTTCTCCCTCTCTCCTGAATTAACTCTCTGTGGATAGAAGAAATGATAGGGAAGCTCCATTTAAATGCAGATTTCAAATGTTAGCCAAGAGCAAGAAATAGCCCTCTGCTGCACCGATCAGACAAACATTATCAAGTCTCTTTGTGAAGGAGAGTTTATGGGTTTTGATATGCTTTTTCCTCGGTGAGATCCGGTTTCCTCTCAGAGTAACAGCATATTGACGACTTTTTATTTTCTTTATAAGCATCACTTCAGAGGTTATAATGGAAACATAATCCCACCTGTTTCTCCGCTGGAGCAATACTTGACAGCCTTGTAATAAGGAATTCTGCAAATTTCTTATCCTTTACTGCCTTGACAGCCTGATACTGTATTCGGTAGAGTGGAAACGTGCAAAATAAGGCAATCCTGCGACCGTATTTATTCAACTGCCCCGTCAAACGTGCCTGAAACCCTGTGGTTTTGCTGCTTACAGACAGGATGTTTTGCTGACGTGTCTTTCATCTGACGGGTTCGTGTTTTTGTGCCTGAAGACTCATCCGCTCCAGTGGTAGGCCCAGGATCTTCTCGGTGTCTAAACTTGGTTTGACTGAGGTTACAGTTCTTAATTTGGGAGTCTGTTCCTCCCGGGAACACAGAGGATTTGAGGACTGTTTGCGGTATAAATCAGAAGAGGTTGTAGCTGTGATCTTAACCTGTCAGAGGAGACACCTGAGAAATATTGCGGATGCCTTTATGTCTTTTTAACTTGGAGCGACAGCTTATAAACAATGAAATACTGTGTTTACTAAAGCAGTGCTTTGCTACATCTACATCTTCAAGAGATTACTTGCGATGGCAGTTGTATTTCCGAGCATGGCTTTACATCTCAATGGCGTGAAAAGCATCTGAGAAAACGTAGCGGTATTTAATAAAGTTAACAGGGAAAGGTCAGCTGAACACTCTTTGTTGTAGCAGCGTGTGAACCTCCCCGTTACATCTGTTCCCTGTTATTGTTATAAAAATGCTACTTCATTAGATCTTGGTCGGACCGTGAATTAAGCAGCGATATGTAGTAAAGCTCGCAAGTGCATTAGAGGCCAGCGTCATGTCATCTTGCATGAGTTTGGCTGCCGCTAATAACTTGTTTCTAGCTCTTGCTGTTAAGCCGTTAATTTTGAGCGTTGCGTTTAAAATTTGTGCCTGACGGAAATTTAAAATTGAAGTCCCTTGTTGCTCAAACCGTTTTCGATGCGTATCCAAAGCGATGATCTCTTCTAGTTTGTAGCTTCTTGGGGTTGTGTTAAGTGTAAGGCAAACTTGGACGTACTAAAATAAAAAAGGATTATTACCACATATAAAGGATGTTTATCTATCAAGATTGGAATATCCTATAGGAAAATACATTTCCAGCCAGTCCTGGTTGACTTTGCGTGAAGTTGTTTGACTCTCAGTCCCTATAAAATCCAAAGCAGTATTGGGTGCCACAAACCCATGTTCTCCTGACTCCCCCTGCGATATTTTCCTCATGATTCAGTCTAAATTGGAGACATTTATTATGATGGGGAAGACAGACGTGATTTTTGAGGCCAACAAAGTTCAAAGACTTTGCTGTACGTTTTCAGGATTAAAGATTTACTCGGTGCATCTTCTCATGTTTAAGAGGCAGGAATAGATGAAAAGGAATTTCTAGAAAGGTTTTTCGTTCGTACTTAACGATGCCACTATTAGACGAGCTTTGGCACTGTGTCCCAAGCCGTGAAGTTTTTAAACCAACCTTTTTTAAACATTAAATGACCTTTTTCATCCACTAGCTTTAATAAATAAAGATTAGCTCAGCCTCATTACCTCGTATGTTCCGGCGGCTGGTTTAATATATGGCAAAACTAACCGGTCTCCCACCTTCTCCATGGGATTCAGGCTGTTTTCTTGTCTTTTCCAAAACTTGCCCTTTGCTCTGAGCGCTTTCCCCCTTATGTATTTGCTGCAAAGTTTAAATTCAGTAGGTTCAAAGTTCCAAATAAATAGGGGAAAAGGGTTTGGTTTTGTTGTTGTGTGTTTGGGATATATATCGATTTTATTTCATTTTATTTATTTATTTTATTTATTGTTTTTCCTCAGCTGTAAGGATTTTTGTAGGAAGTTTTTCCAGAGTTCCAAAAAGAAAAATGGAAAATCCCATCCTGAGCAGAGACAAAAAAAATCTTTGTGCAACAATTTGTGCTTAGGTAGCCGGACGAAATTATTTGAAATGCTTCGGTTTCAACTCTTTCATTTTTAAAATACGTTGAACTGCGCATTAGTGGAAGTGAATTTTATTTGAAAACAGGCAATTGAAGAAAATACTTTAAAATGTTGTCCAATTCAGTGATTTTGGAGCCTCAAATTAGAATATAATGAATCCACGGATGCTGACATCGCTTCCCCGCCGCTGATCTTTAATTTTGCTTGGTCAGCACCTGGACTGGCAGCAGCGTTTTGCGACGTTCATCACATTTAGTACATAGCTTTACCATTTCCTGGAAACGGGGCTGTCGTGAAGAGTTTACGCACACAAACCCATTTTGTCTAATGAGAAACTGGGGCCCGTTCGGGGCTTTATTCTCCGTTTGCTGCCGCTTTCCTAGAGAACAGGGGAGTTGCGCAAGTTGGACATCTCCATCTTCTTTATAATTAAGAGCAGTAATTAAGACCAGCCATCCCGATGTCTTAAAAACCCTGTGATCCACGCTCCTGGCCTTAACAGAAAGCACAACCTTTTTCTTGCCTAATGAGATTAGGATTAACTAAGCTTCGCAGATAACGATGCTGCTTGCGGGTTAGAGGAGGTGGTGTCGCCTGAAGGACCAGGAATGTTGGCCGAGACATCCGTGCGTATCGTGCGAGTAATTCAGTTTAGCCCCAGTAAAACTGGGAAAAAGCAGGGAGAGGAGGAGCTGGTGTGCTTTAGTTCAGCTGCGGGCCGATTTACGTTTTTCACTCTGGTTTTCTCCATCTAAAACAACCCCGAATGGCAAAACCAAACCTGCCGCAGCACAATTACGTTTTAAAGCTTCGACAAGGCGTCCAGCTTTCTTCTTCCGTGCATTTCTCATATCCACAATGAAGAGCAGTGCTGCTCTTCCCCAGGTACAACTGAATAGCTGCGTTCTGGGATTAGACCTCCTAGTAGCGAGAATAAACCCACCAGGGTGCGGGAGTTGTGCCAGCTCATAGCTGTGATTAGGGCTCAACTCCAATTTATTTTTGCGTTCCGTCGAAGGAAATAAAAATAATACCCCACACTCTCTCCCTCTGCCTAACAGATTTGAGTGGGCAGGCCCAGGAGCTGAAGTTCAAGAGTCAAGTGCTTTCTGTTTGAAAAATATTTGTCCCTTCCCACCCACGGCTGCCCACACGCTTCCTGAAATATTCCAGCTATCAGCGCCGTTCCGGCGCTTTCTAAACGAGCGAAGCGGGGCTATCTGGGGACGTTGTTCCCTTGTTGGTGTGTGAGGCGGTGCCAGGACACGGGTGGCTCGGGGTCTGTGACTGGATGTCCCGGTGCAGGGACAGCGGGGCCAAGCGGCGGGTGCTGGTGCCACAGCGGGCGCTGGGCCCGGGCAGCGTGGGCGGCCCTGTCGCGCTGTTACCGGCAGGTAACGCAGCCGCTGCCGCCGCGAGTTCAGCGCCCACGCGTCTGGCGGGAGCCGGGAGGTGGGCGAAGCGGCGGGAAAGGCCGCGTGTGGGAGGGAGGACGCGCTGACGGAAACGGCGGCGGAGCAGATGCGGCGAGGGGGAGGCTGCTTGTGTGGCGGAGGTTTGGCTGGATGGCCATCCAGAGAGAGCTGGACAGGCCGGAGGGGTTGGCGGGGAGAAATTGAATGAAATATAACAAGAGCAGGTCTTGCATCTGGGCAGGAATAACCCCAGGTTCCAGTATAAGTTGGGGAATGAGCTGTTGGAGAGCAGTGTAGGGAAAGGGAGCTGGGGGTCCTGGGGACAGCAGGTGACCATGAGCCAGCACTGGGCCCTTGTGGCCAGGAAGGCCAATGGGACCTGGGCTGGATGAGAAGGGGGTGCTCAGTAGGTCAGAGAGGTTCTCCTGCCCCTCTGCTCTGCCCNGGGATCAATATGGAAAGGGGCAGTGTCAGGAGGATGGAGCCAGGCTCTTCTCGCTGACAACCAGGGACAGGACAAAGGGCAATGGGTGCAAACTGGAACACAGGAGGTTCCACTGAAAGAGGAGAAGAAACTTCTTCCTGGTGAGGGTGCCAGAGCCTGGCCCAGGCTGCCCAGGGAGGTTGTGGAGTCTCCTTCTGTGCAGCCATTCAAACCCGCCTGGACCCCTTCTGTGTAACCTCAGCTGGGTGTTCCTGCTCCGGGGGATTGCACTGATGAGCTTCCGAGGTCCCTTCCAACCCCTCCCATTCTGGGATTCTGAAGGGGTGCTGGGGATGGGGTGCGCAGAGCCGAGCAGGGTCTAACCCAGTCTAACCGCTGCCAATGCCTTTGTCCTCGCAGCCGCCATCCTGGATGACCCCATGGAGTGCAGCAGAGGGGAGAGACTCTCCATCACCCTGGCCAAGAACCGCATCAACCGTGCGCCCGAGCGGGCGGGGAAAGCCAAAGTGGAGGTGGACATCTTCGAGCTGCTGCGGGACAGCGAGTATGAGACGGCAGAAACCAGTAAGTACCCCAGTTCTCCTCTCTGCTGGCTCGCAGGTGTCAGTGGCTTGGGATGAATTATTTTCTTTAATCTGTGTGTCAATAAACAGAGATGATGATACAGGAGGTGACGCTCCTTTGTGAAGTACTTACTGATGTGCAAATAAGTTATCTGGGCAAGTTCAGTGCAATAAGTTATTTTTAAAACCCCGCGGAATGCCGTGTGTCAGCAAACGTGCTGGCTCTTCTGGTGCTTTGGAGTGCCAGTGAATTTGTTTAAACAAAGTGAAGTTTTCAAGTGGCGTTTAAAATCATGTGGATTAAAAAAAGCTGATTTTGAATGAGTGCTGTATTTCCCTTAATGCAAACAGGTCTCTAATGTTGTTGTTACTCTGGATGCTCCAACACGTCAGCCCCGTGCTGATGATAAAATGAAGTTGATGGTCAGTGTCCCACAGACCTCTAAGGAGCCCAAGGGAAAGAAACGAGAAAGATCTAAAAGACCTTCTTTTTATAAGAGGGAAAATCCTTTGGAATACGATAGCTTTCCTTTAGAATAATTTTTAAGGCGGCTTTTGGAGTTCAGGGGAAGATTATAATTTTCTATTACTTGAAAAAACTGGAGAAATCGTTTTCAATAATAGGGATTTTAGACTCGTTTCCTAACGTCTCTTTGTTCCAATCCTGGGTAATCTGCAGGGTATCCCCAGGAGGTGTGACAGCCTGTTGTGGTCTAGAGTAGGCTGGTTTTTCCTGTAGCTTTGTTCTTTATTCTGCGCAGCATTGGGCATCCCCACGGAGCCACGTATCCAGCGCCGCTCCGGTGCAGGGCTCTGGGTACCTGGCAGAAGGGGCTCGATAGCCCAACGAGATCAGCAGATCGCTCCTTCATTTCCTGAGTTAGCGTTTGCATTATTTATAGAAGCCTTCGGTTAATAAAGTGTATTTCAGCAAGGACCTGGATGTCTATTAATAGAGCCCGTCACTCACAAGGCAGTCTAGGTTAAGATCATCACATGAGGCATCACAGGGAGTGTTTAAAACAGCAGTTCTCCACCTTTTTGCAGCCCTTTTAACTTTTTCCCTTGGTCTTTGCCACCTGCTCAGAGTTGGGCACATCCTGCGTTCCCTTCACAGCAACAGGGCAAATCCGTTCTCCCTGGTTGGGACTTTCCAAGTCCATTCCCAGTTTGCCCTCCAAAGTATCACGGATCTCCCAGTGATCCTCCTGGGAGATGAGAACATTGGTCTTTGAAAGAACCGGTAGCATTTTTAGTTGCGTTCTTCTTCCCTTTTCATAAATCTCCTGCGTGTAGCCGTGTTTGTGTTAGTTAGAAACACCAAGTGAGCCCAGAGCGGAGGTGAAGGTCGCGAGCGGGGTTTCCTTCTCGCTTGCCCCCTGTAACACTGCTCAGAAATTCTTCCGTTGGAACATTTTTCGAGCAGAAGATACTAATTTGCAGAGATTGCAGTATTATGCAAGGAATTGTTGATTTTGGCAAACATGGTGTTTGGGGAAAAGGTGGGAATGGGATAAGTGAAGAAGAGGTAATCTTCCATTTTGAATTTTCACCTCGGGGTGATTTTCTTTGTTTTCTTTACTTTGACTTCCAGAACGTAAAAAGTAGAAAGCGGAGCAAACTAATTTGATTTCGGTGAAGTGAGTAGTCGCATAATTTTGCAATATGTTATTTGCCTTTTCTTCAGAGGGAAAAATGTCTGGAAGCATTCCTTACAAAAGGACAAATCTGCATTCTGCATGGCTCTGCTATTAATGTCACTGAAGTTATTCTTGATTTATACTAGTAGCAGAGGAGAATCAGATACTTTAAGTCAAATTTAAAGGCTTTCATGGCTTTCAAACGTCTGACTTCTCAGCTTTAATACTCGCTGATATTTGTTATCACACGTAATATTAATAAAAGCAGTTTAGATGTGTTAACCTATGACTGCCAAGCTGTTATACATCTGTTTAATACTGTTCTAAAATTTCAGGCCCTTTGAATCACCCTCAAATATCACAGCTTAGCCGACTGATGTAGGAATGCTGTGATTACACCCCATCAGTGATATTCCCTGTACAATTAGTGCTTCGAGAGAATAAAGAGTTAGTTTTTATTTTAGTGTTGTGCTGTTTTTCTCTGTTTTTTTTCCTCCTGACTGACTCAGGCATGTTACTGTTCGGGAGCCACAAAATCACAATTGCTATAGCAGGTAAAATATGAGTCAGTCTTAATCACATTCATGCATGATTTGCTATTTCAGCTTTATATATATGAATGAAGACAAACACTGACTGTTCCTGTATGCAACAGCTGTGGGGTCCTGTGTTTTGAGATGAATTCGCAGCGAAAGGTTATGGATAGAGGTTTTTTTTGTCATTATAAGTACAGCCTGTTTTGTCTTTGTGTTTGATGTTTCAGCTCCTTTTATGGAGATCCAAAATGACTTGTTTAATCATGTCTTCATCTAAAACACCTTATTCTTTTTGATATTCAGGGAAGGACAGATTTTCTACTTGTCTTCCCGTCCCCTATTGTCTCATCAGTCTTTCAAGCATCTTTCTGTTGTTAATCCAAACATCTCGGGGCGGGTCAGCAAAGTGAGCGAGCAACTGGAGGATTTAAAAATCTTTGTTTATTCACACCGATAGATCCAATTCCCTGCTATGCCCATTCAGTTATAGTGTCTCAAATGTGCTGTTCCCTGTCCCACCACCGTTGGATTTCACACTTAAACCTGCTCTGGTTGTGGGTTCCTAATAAGAAGGATAAAGGATGCTGCAGTCTTGGTGCCACGGTGCAGCATGAAACGCCGTCCATTTATCCACTTAGTGTTTTCTCTATGAGAATCCCATCCTGACCAGTCCTTGCCATTCAAGATCCTCTGATCTATTTTGCAATCCTGGAAATTTGGGGTAATTGCCTACCTTCCCTGCTCATTTATTTTCATGTAGAGGTAGGAATCTTCTTCACATGCAGTTTGAAACCCTCCTATCAGGTATCTATGCAGTGAAAGAGATGCTGTGTTCTGAATCCGCAGTGCCCACAACCATAGCGGGGTTGAGCCTTTTCTCCCTGTGGCAGCTAACAGCATCAGGTAATGTTCTGCAGTAGGAAATGTGTTTGGATTACAAGAGGAGCGGCTTTCTAAATGTGGTCAAAACCTTTGCCTCGGGCACCTCCACTTTGTTTCCATTCATTTTCCTTAATTTTACTGGGTGTTTTGCCCTTGGAGTGATAAGCCACGTCTTTTTCTTCTGACAGTTGTTGCAATTCCGTTGCTATGACTACTTAACCCACTTTTTGTTCTCAGTACCAGAGATGAGAAGAGAAGCACCCACCAAAGTTTCCCCTGCGTGCACAACAAAATTCCCCCCCAGGACTTTTGCCCTAATGACTTTATCCGCAATAACGAGGACTTGGAGCAGCTCTTTGCTCCTAGATGCTGAATTTCAGAGCACCCGAGGGTCTGGTGCAGCTGAGATAGCATGTGGGGCTTTCCAATTGCTGGTGCTCTTCTTTAAAAGGATCTTCTGAAGAGGTGTAAGTGCCTGTAAATTTTTAAGCACGGAGAAAAAGCAAAGTACTGGATTCCTTTGAAGATGCCGCAGAAAAATATCACTCGTTCTGTAGCGGATTGAGATGGTTGGAGGGTTGAGAGCGTTTGGAAGGGAGGAAAACCCAGGAGAAGAGGTTTTCGTATCATTGGCACTTTCTTTAAGAAGTCAGAGCAATCGGTGTGCATAGGGACCTGGTAGTATATGAAGTTTTCCCTACAAGTGGCGCTTGGAGAGAAGTAAAACCAGTTCCCCAAAGTGACAAACTGATTCCTCGGCTTTTGGCCTCGTATTTCAGTCATGAGGCCGTGGAGACTTATGAAGCCCAAGGCCAGAGGTGACCATCTTGACTAGCTGGTCTTATATTTTGCAGAAAATGGACTGTAGACATGCTGAATGCTACACTCAGCCCCACGGCTTGCTGCTTCAAGCGCATTACGAGCTCTTGTTCCACGTCCAGTCTTGATTTAAAGACTTGACGTTGATAGAAAACCTGGTCTGATCTGTAGCGTGACTTTTCGTTACAAAGTCCCTTCACTATAAAAAAATGTGCTCTGGTTTGAATTTTTCTAGCTGCTGAACTTGGTTGACTTCTTACAACCGTCACACAAGCTTCTCTGACATGTAAACCTGCGGTGAGGATGATACAGAGCAGCCATTTGAGAGTGAACAGGGACTATCTTTAAAATCTCAGCTTTGTGATGCGGCGGTTTAGTTTTTACATATGAGAACATTGCCAGAACTGATAAGTAGTTTTGGTGCCTCCTTTCTCCTCGGGTATCATCTTTCTTTAGACAGCAGTCACTTGACACCAGTTGAGCAAACGAATCTTTGTTGAGCAAATGAATCTTTGTCTGTTGGGGGAGAAAGGAGCCGAATATGTGGCAGGTCTGGTATTTTGGAACAGGCGCAAGTTCAGATGAGCCTTTCAGAGCCCGGGGATTCAGGCCATTTGGCTAAATTTGTGCTGTGAATTAAAAGGACAAAAGGTTGCAGTTTAACCTGGGTAGCTTGAGGGAAGAGATTTAACTTCTTCATTATGGCAAGGTCTTCTTGTTCTGCTCACCTCGGTGGAATGGAGCCAGGAGATTAACTAAAGTGATGCCGTTTTTATTATTACCGCTAAACTCTACAGCAAATGAGGAAGAAATGCGTACAAGTTTGTTTGCTGCTAGATGATGCTTTGAAGCGAGGTTACTGTTGCGTTTAGCACCTTCCATAAACTTCGGTTAATGTTTTATCTTGGAGCGGAGCAGGTGGGGCCAAAAAGGGCCGTTATAAGAGAGAGTTCTGGGTCAGAGATGAGGATACCAGGGTTCAGGTGGGATTTATAAAGGCTGGGGAGAGGAGGGTGTCACAGGCAGGGTGACAGTGCTTCAGAGGGACCTTCTGGGGCCGTGAATGGCAGGGAGTGTGTTGTGCGAAGCAGATAATCCCACGTCCGCAGGAAGGTGCAGCGTTACTGTGAGCACGACCGCTGGAAATTGAGGATGAAGTTTAACGCGTGTTTTCTCTCCCTGGTTCCTGCAGTGTGCCAGATTCTCCCCAAAGGAGTGGTGGGCGTCCTGGGACCTTCGTCAAGCCCGGCCTCCAGCTCCATTATCAGCAATATCTGCGGGGAGAAAGAGGTAAGTGGGAATGTTCGGTCTTGGAGTCGCTCGGTGCCTTAGTGCCCGCTTGTCCCCAGCGGCTGCCCAAGGCTGGGAGCGTTTTGTAGGAGCCCCAGCTCTTTCAGCCCTGGGGCGAGAACGGTGACATATAGGAAACAATTATCTCGCCAATATAATAGGCCCAGGCAGCATCTCTCGGCAAAGCAGATTTTAATAACCGTTTTGCAAGACAGGGTGTTCTACCTAAACACAGACACACTGCTTATATCCCCCCAAATCCCAGCCGCAATTTCCCTCCCCTGTTCCCCAGTGGTTGGTACTGCAGGGTTTACAGACCACCCGACCCTGCCTCACTTTACGTATTTCATTCATCTCATTCTAACAATACCCTTCCCCTTATCAATCTGTTTAAAATATGGGTTCCTGGTTCTTTGGCCACCCTTCCCCCTAAATTAACTTGTAAATACATGTATGAGTTTGCATTCCGGGAGTTTGAAGAGCTCGAAGAGGCTTTATTTTACGTTAAGGATTCATAGTCTGATGTCTCTCCGTCCTTTTCCCTCGCTGGGGTCAGGCACCAGCTCCTTAGTTTTGTAAAAACAACATTCCTTTGTTAAATGCTCCTTACAGCTTCTAATGATCAGAGTTGACAGTTTATCACCCCTTCTAATGCACCTATTCTTGCAGCTTCTTCCTTTGCCATTTCCTCTTTCTTTTCTGCCTCCCTTGTCCCTGTTTTCACCTGTATCACCTTTTCCTTCAGCTTGCCTTGACACTGATGGGAAGTGTGTCCCCTCTTTCTGAGGGGTGCAAAACCCAAAGGTTGCCCAGCAGATGCACACAGGCCCTGGCCAAAGCTCCTGAGCGTGACGGTGCTTTGTGCGCATACGTGGAAAGCTGTGCCCATTTCTGTTTGCTGCTGTTCCGTCAGCCCAAACCCTTTTTATCTGTGTCCGGCCTGTGTGACTGATTTAATGTTTTATAAGCCTTGAACCATCTAACACTGAGCTGGCTCTGCTCACGGGAAAAGAAATTGAGTTCTCTTCTCATAGTTCATCCCTTTAAAGCCAGATAACATCTCCCAGCCATTTAGTGGTCTCTCTCTGGAGGAGGGGAGTGCCTGCAACTGAGCACTGTAAATAACTTGCATTCACAAATCTGTTCTTTGATCCCCGAGAATCAGAAGTGTTGGAGAGATAGAAGAGATCTTTTACACCTGGTGCTCTGGGCTGCAGCAGGATGGGTCTCTTGAGAATATTTTTGTGGTGCTTTCTGCAGTTAAATGTCGCAGACACGCGCTCCATCCCAGGCAAAGGAGTAACAGTAACAGAACCTGTGTCTCCTGTGCCTTCAGCCCAAAGGTTTCCTGCCCTGCGGTCCAGACAGGGATGCTGCACTGGGCCAGAGCTCTTGCAAAGGAGAGGAGGGTTCTGGAACCAAATGTGAGTCCGAACCAGGGCTGCGATCAGGAGCTGCCTTCACCTCGCTCTCCATCTCCCCAGTTGTTGCTGCAAGTCTCAGACTCCATCTGGCTCCTGAGAGTGATCAGCACACTTGTACCGGAGCTGCCCTGTCTGCTCTGCTTAAAGGAATTTGCCTTTCGCTTACAGTCTGCTGCTCTCCCTGTTAGCAGAGCCCAGGATGAGGGCTGCAGAGTGAAATTGAGGCAGATAGCAGCTTATTACTATTTAACTTTCCTATGGCTAACCAAACGGTTTATGCTGTCAATAAAGCAGCTGTCACAAGCTACTAATAGCTTTTCCCAAGAGGACAGAGATGGGAGGCATAGGACAGTAGCTTCCAGAAGGACTAATAATGGAGGAAAAGAGGACTTGACACTCCTAATGAAGCAGCAGCAGTTGTTTCCCTTTCTCTGTCTTCTGTTTCTTCCAAATAATCCACTCAGCAAAAGGAAAACAATATTCCTTCTCCCGATTTGGCTGAATCCCCGGTGTCTGAGCTTGATATCTCTGCCCACCCATTCATTCCCTGTCCCCAGCACTGCCAGGTGTGCAGCTGAGCTGCCTCTTCTCCCCATTCCCTGGGAAACAGCATCATCCCTCTCCTCCGCTCTATTAATGACAAGCGCAGCATTATTAGGACGCGTGGTTACGGTCCCGTCGGAGCTTGCACGCCGTACGGCCACCTGTTCCTTCTCCGCTGATCAAAAAGAGCCCAAAGCTTCTGGCTGCCGCGTCTGTTCCTCTCTCTCCAGAGCCTTGCCAGAGCGGGGTCATCTTGTTCTTCCCTTAATCTCTCCTAATTACCTGCCGACGCATCGGTACTGCGGGCAGAGGTGGATTTGCGGCGCTTCATCCGTCTAGCACGCAGCAAAAGGTCTGCAGGTCTCCAGCATGGGCTGCGGAACTCCCTGCCTGCCTGCAAAGCATCCTTCATATTTACCCAGGCAGCAAGCCCGAAGTGAAATGTGGGCCTGGCTACAATTAGCACCCAAGCTAATTAGGTTGAACTCATCTGGAATGGTTTCCTGTGCTGTAATCACAACCCCCGTTGCCTTTCTCTGAGTGGCTCAGCAAGACTTTTCCTGATCCACTCCTTCCTGTGGCTTCTTGTTGCTGTGATAATTATTTTCCTCTGCTACTGCACAAATCCCACCCTCCTCTC
Source organism: Pampusana beccarii (assembly GCA_013399365.1). NCBI lineage: Eukaryota > Metazoa > Chordata > Aves > Columbiformes > Columbidae > Pampusana > Pampusana beccarii. Next base: position 472,898 of record VWYH01006707.1, on the reverse strand, counting down.
TTCACTCTGGTGATGCTTCTGCAGTTTTATTGCGATATTTCACTTTCTGCCTGCTGTGCATTTCACACCGAAGGTCCTTTATGGTAGATTTACTTGTTTTTATTTCTCTTTCCTCTTTAATCATGTTTTCTTTCCCCTCCTTCCCACTTAGGTTCCTCACTTCAAAGTGGCACCAGAGGAGTTCCTGAAGCTGCAGCTCCAGCGGTTCACCACCCTCAACCTCCACCCCAGCAACACCGATATCAGCGTGGCCGTGGCAGGGATCCTCAAGTTCTTTAACTGCACCACCGCCTGCCTCATCTGTGCCAAAGCTGAATGTGAGTCATTGCCCGGCTGGCTGCAGCCGCCCCTCTGCTCCCAGTGCCCTCTCTCCATCTCCTCCTGCACGTTGGGTGCCCGTTGGAGAAGGTCCCATGGGCAGCGTGGGCATCTTGGGGTGTCTGTTCTGCTCACTGGTACATCCTGGGGTGTTTTCCTTGCCGGGGCATCCCAGGGTGTTCACAGAACCACAGAATCCCAGAATGGGAGGGGTGGGAAGGGAGCTCGGAAGCTCATCCAGTGCAATCCCCCGGAGCAGGAACACCCAGCTGAGGTTACACAGAAGGTGTCCAGGCGGGTTTGAATGGCTGCACAGAAGGAGACTCCACAACCTCCCTGGGCAGCCTGGGCCAGGCTCTGCACCCTCACCAGGAAGAAGTTTCATCTCCTCTTTCAGTGGAACCTCCTGTGTTCCAGTTTGCACCCATTGCCCCTTGTCCTGTCACTGGTGTCACCTGGTGCACCTCTGGTACATCCCAGGGTGTTTGTTTTCCTCTCTGGTACATCCCAGGGTGTTTGTTCTCCTCGCTGGGCATCCCATTGCAGCAGACGGGCACTTGATCAGAGCAGCCCAGCACAGCAGGGACCTGCGGGGCAGGTTTTCCGCCCTCTTGTCCCATGGAGGTGTTTGTGGTATTTGCGAGAGGAGGAAAGAGGATGGGGAGAGACTTGCCTGCCTTCTGTTTGACAATCTGAAGAGTGTTTGGCTTGCACAGATGGGTTTTTGAAATGAAAAAGAAAAAAAACCAAAAACCACTTAGGCTTATTTCTGGAGGTTATTTTAGGCAAGTAGAGCTTTTTGAAATACGCCTTTCCCAAACCCACGTGCAGTTTGTGGCCTAAAAGCCGGACTTGATTAATAGTCAGGCACTGCGCACCCTCTTGGGCTCTGCAGCCGTGCATCTGTTGGTAATTGTGCATCTGGATGCCGGAGCGTTCACCTCAGCAAGACCGTATTCATCTCTGTGTAACTCTTCTAACGTGGCAGGAGCAGGCTCAGCATCATAGGGGTTAGAGTGTGTCCTGTGCTTTCTGAGGTCGGTGTGTGTGTAGGTAGGTAGCTGGTGTGTGTTGTAGCCACATCTATTTTGCTTTTTTCATTCTGTACCTAGATTCATTAGCACTGGAGTCACCGCACAAACAGGCCTAGGAGAGGGGCTTTGAAAAGGCAGGTGGATCCAGGGAGAGCTTGGGGGATCCTGGCAAGCGCTCAGCAGTCTCTGAGCATGGGACCAGGTACAAAGGAAAGGCAGCATCCCTTCCCGCTAGCCCTGGGCAGAGCTCACACCACCAGCCGTGCTCCTAACGCAGTGGTGTGGCAGAATCCTGCACAGGGATGGAAGGAATACGAGTGTCTTTGCCTTTTCTTTTTGCTTTGTGTACCCTGAGGTGACCACATCCTCAGCCGGTATGTCAGTAAATTGCCTTTGGTAAGCACGCTCAGATTTACCCCGGTGGAGGACCTGATCCAAAACGACGCAATTAAAAGCAGGCGAATGGTTTCCTACGTTACTTCTAGGGCTGGAATCTTTCATTGTCTGACCTTAAGCGAAAAGGGGGGAGGTAAAAAACAAAAAGAAGAAAAGATAATGAGGTTTTCTTACCTGCCGTGCAGCTCGCTCACAGCTCTGTCCTCACGCTGCTGCCAGGCGTGGAGCAGACATCGACAGCAGCACAGCGCTGCACACCCCTGCCCTCTGCCCCGCTACGTGCCAAAACCCCACTGAAATATTAATACCTCCCTAGTATTAATATGATTCTTCAATTAACTGGGTCAAAACGTCGGGAAGCAAATCACTTGCGTTAAAATAACGCCCTTTTAAATTGAATCAGTCTGGTTTATTTTACTCTGGTACTCCTGGATAACTCAATATTTAGGATGTGTTGTGCAAGCCAAGTCTTTCTCAGACCCAGGGAAGCGGTAGGACAGGTGCCTTTCATGCATCCTGCTCTTTGTGTTCAGAAAGGACTTGATCTGAGCCGGGCTTGAAGCGCAACATGCTCTGACTATAACGGAGTGCAGAAAAGGCATAATCTGGCTTCACGTAGGAGTACAAGCCCTTATTTTCCCTTAGGACAAGCAGGGTTCCTAAGCACAGTCTTTAAAGAACTAACTCGAAGCACTTTGGGCTTTCAGAAGGTTCCCCGGAGGCAAATAAGGGGACCGAGCATATGCTCTGTCAGTGAAGAAATGCTGGTTTAAGGGATGTTACTATTTAGATCTCGGGAGGGAAAGTCATAGCTGTTTTGGTTTAAGTGTGATGGGACTCCCGGGCCCTACCCCGTCGTGCTCTGACTATCGCTGTAAGGAGTCACATCCTTCCTTGGGGACTGGTTGTAATTTCCTCTGGCAGAAGCAGGAAACGGCCCTCAAAATCAGCGGACTTAAGCCAGCCTAAGTGTAATGCAGTGGTGAATAGCATAAGATTATGTGACTCAGTTTCTCTGTGGTGTGGAACAAGTAGCCAGTTTGTGGGTTGCTTTGAAGTTTTAACGAGGAAGGCTTTGTGCGATTCCACAGAAACCTTCGTGCAAAAAGACAACCACAGGCAGACACAGGGGTGTGGAGACTTGGCAGGAGCTACTTTGTATGCTCTGATTGTTAGAAGGGAAGAAATAACACCCGGTGCTTAGGAAGGGATCTTCGCGAGGATCAAATGAAGGGCTTAGCTAAAATATACTGAGCTAGCACTCAAAAAAGCGTTCAGGTGAGGTCTAGTCCGTGTGTCTGTACACAGAGTGAACTCAGCGGCTGGTGAGAAGGAAAGAGAAGCCTGTGTGATGCAGGGAGGTCCTGGCTGCTGCTGCTGTGATAGTTCTTGCCGAGTTCCCACCTGTGCTCAGAGAAAAGCTGAGAGGTGAGTGCGTTGTGAAGAGCTCAGTGCAAACCTGGCTTGCTGCAAAACTCTCCTTTGAGAGGCTCCTCGTCTTGGATGTATCCTTTTTAAGGCACTGCTTTGTTACCTTTGTGAAGTGCTGGGAGTCCTTGAAAGCATCGCTCTCTAACGCTAATGACATCGCATTGTATCGCTTCCCCGGCCCCTGACCTTCTGGTGAATGAGCAGTTTCGTGCAGTCAAAAGTACGGTCAGGTTAAGAGTAGAGCTCTGACTTGACGAGGGGTTTTGCCCCTCTGCCAGCTGGGACGTGATTTTGCTGATAGTTCTGTTCTTTTCGGTTTCCTTCAGTTCAGCTTTCCCCCTTCTTTTTGGATTCTCTTTCTGTGGGGATGGGATATGTGACCATGGTAGCTGTCTGTGTCTTGCTAATGATTACATCTGCTGATCTCTCTGCTCAATCAAACTTGACAGGAGGTTATTTCCTGATGAAAATCAGCAGCTGGATAGAAGAGACAGGCTCTATCAAATATGCTTTCTTGACTAAGAAAAGCTGCAGCAGGAGCTTTGACATCTTATTAGACATCAAGGAAGCTGTGTTGGAAGGAGCCCTTGCAGTGACCTAGCTGCAGGAAGAAACTTCCATCAGAAGCGCTGAAGGCAATAGTGCCCCAGTCCAGGGAAGTCGGGACTCGTCTGTGTGGGTTCTTACTCATTAATTATAGCTTCTTTCCTTCGCCTCCCGTCTGAAGGGAGAGCCCGTTCCTGCAGACTGCGTGGGCAGTGCCGAGGTCGCCAGGGTCCTGGCTCCTTCCCGGGGCTGATCCTGCCCAGACGCTGCCCGAGGAGCTGGAGGATGTGCTGGGCATGGAGTTACAGAATGAGCTGTTGGAGAGCGATGTAGGGAAAGGGAGCTGGGGGTCCTGGGGACAGCAGGTGCCCATGAGCCAGCACTGGGCCCTTGTGGCCAGGAAGGCCAATGGGACCTGGGCTGGATGAGAAGGGGGTGCTCAGTAGGTCAGAGAGGTTCTCCTGCCCCTCTGCTCTGCCCTTGAAAAAGGGGTTTAGTTCAGATACTCTCAAGATATACTTGGGGAACATATATATACGTATATATATAATACATACAGCCAGACCACCCTGAGAACGCCCGATCTCGTCTGATCTCTGAAGCTAAGCAGGGTCGGGCCTGGTCAGTACTTGGATGGGAGACCACCTGGGAATACCGGGTGCTGTGGGCTGAGCCAGCACTGGGCCCTTGTGGCCAGGAAGGCCAATGGGACCTGGGCTGGATGAGAAGGGGGTGCTCAGTAGGTCAGAGAGGTTCTCCTGCCCCTCTGCTCTGCCCTGCTGAGACCACATCTGGAATATTGTGTCCAGTTGTGGGCCCTCAGGTCCAGAAGGACAGGGAACTGCTGCAGAGAGTCCAGCGCAGCCACCAAGATGCTGAAGGGAGTGGAGCATCTGCCGTGTGAGGAAAGGCTGAGGGAGCTGGGGCTCTGGAGCTTGGAGAAGAGGAGACTGAGGGGTGACCTCATTGATGGGATCAATATGGAAAGGGGCAGTGTCAGGAGGATGGAGCCAGGCTCTTCTCGGTAAGGGTAACAACACTGGCCCAGGCTGCCCAGGGAGGTTGTGGAGTCTCCTTCTGTGCAGCCATTCAAACCCGCCTGGACCCCTTCTGTGTAACCTCAGCTGGGTGTTCCTGCTCCGGGGGATTGCACTGGATGAGCTTCCGAGGTCCCCTCCAACCCCTCCCATTCTGTGACTCTGCTCAGCTCGTGGGGGCACAGGGAGGCACAAATGCAGATGGCGAGGCACAAAGGGAGAGGAGGGCTTTGAGGTGGAAGATGGGTCTCCAGAGACTCTGCCCAGTGATGGAGCCACTAGACTGCAAACATTGTCCTACTTTCCTCTCTAGTTTCTCCATAAAGCACCAAATAAGCTGGTTTGTTTGCTTGTTTTATGATTGGCTCCCCAGCAGAGTGCTCCAAGTTGTCCAAAGTGGATCACGTTGTGCCTTGCAGGGCACTTAGTTTGGGAGCTCGTAATGCAAAGGCTTAGGAGGAGGAATCATCTCCAGCAACCAGCGATAGCCAGAACAACCCCGTATGCAGGGAGATAATGGAGAACTTGTCTGGACTCTGGGGTCCCAAGCATAAAATTTAAAGGCGTCTTCTTTTTGTTTTTTCCCTTCCTTTTACTTGAAGGCCTTTTAAACCTAGAGAAGTTGCTTCGGCAGTTCCTCATCTCCAAGGACACGCTCTCCGTTCGGATGCTGGATGACAGCCGGGATCCTACCCCTCTCCTAAAAGAGATCCGAGATGACAAAACAGCTACCATCATTGTACATGCCAACGCCTCCATGTCCCACACCATTTTGCAGAAGGTAAATGTCTAGAAAGTGTCAACCGTTGTACATGCGGCTGCTTCCACTGAACGAGATACCGTGTAGTACAAGAGCACGCACATCCAGGTGTTGTATGATAACAGATTGGAAAAATTGCTGCGGCAACACTGGAAGCGGTCTCTGCTGAGAGGGGAATTGCCACTGATGGAGTTTCTGGGGAAAATAATGTGCTCTGTCTTTCCAGGACTGTATCTGTAGAAGCAAAGGTTTAATTGCTCTGAGCCGATGCATTTGCTTTCTAGAAGTGGTGTGTGCTTGCCATCAAACAGCCGTGGAGGGCTGCCTGGCGCTCTGAAATTACTCAATCATTGCAATATTTTTCCTTTTCCCTCTAATTTTTTGCTTCTTTTTTTTGTTGTCTTATTAAGCGAGATTTTATTTTCGTCGTGTTTATTTTTAAACGGTCTCTTGCTGCAGTTTTTAGCATTTGTTTTGGTAGTCTACTTCAAAATTGAGTAGTGGCTCCAGATGGAGCCTAAAGTTGTGCAGAGTTTCCCACATCCTGGAAGGAACAAGAAGCACTTTGCTGAATGGAGGCAGGATCCAAGCAGTGGGTTGCCCAATTAGAGCTGTTTGTATTATTCCCATCCACCTCCCCTACAGATTTTATTCCACCGCTTGCAATTTTGCACGTCTAAATCGGCAGGTTTGGGGGGGGTTTTTTGGGTCCTTTCTATGTAGGAAGGAGTATTTGGTAGGGGTTTTTTTTATTATCTGTCTCCTGGTCCCTGTTTTGTGCTGCTGAGGGCTGTCCCCCTCCTCTGTTGCTATAGTGACTTCTCACAGCGCTCTTCGGGCACCGCAATCCCTTCCCTGCTCCACATCCTTCTGCCACGCCTGATAAAGATGTCAGAGATTGCTGTGATTTTTCAGCAGTTCAGTAAAACCTAACGTCGTCTTCCTGGCTAGAGGATTGTAGGGATGGAAGGTAATCAATAATGAGCAGATCTGGCAACTTCTTGCACCTTGGGAGGGCTGGAAAGTGTTTTCTTTACAGAGCTCTAACCAGAGCAGGTGGTGAAGTCGTGGTGAGCAAATAGGTACATCCTTGGCCCCTGCACTATTGATTTGGAAGTGCCTTGTGTCAAACCTGTCTCAGGAGACCAGTCCTGGCCTTGGACAGTGAGAGAAATTGCGGTTTCTCATCTCTTATCCTCCGCATATGGGCTGGAGACACACGGTTGCCTCCTCGATTACCGGCCTGGCCTGGCCGCCCACCTGCCAGCGGGTACGTGAAATGGATGGGAGCGATGCTCGCAGGAAGCTCTTTGTCGCCCGCTTTGATTTTTCTGCCCTCGAAATCGAACGCACCCACTTCAAAGTGGGTGAGAGGGAGAGCTGACGTTATCGCTGGCCCCGGGAAGGGAGAAGGGAGGGAAGCGGGTGGCAGGTTTTATTGTGTAGGGGCTTCAAAATGCAGCGATGGTGATGATAGAAATGGGTGAAGAACAGGCGGGAACAGGGAGAGGCGCAATCTAAGCCGCCTCTCCTCTTTATCTTCTTTCTCTCTCTTGTTGCCATCCTGAAGCTTCCTGGGGGAGATGGAAAGGGACTAAAAGCAAGGAAGGGGATGCTGCCTTTGGTCCTTCCCTCCCGTTCCTCTGGGTGGTCCAGGGTGATGGAAAAACCTCTTTGCTGAGGTCCAGAAGCATCATTTGAGACCAGCTGTGCTTGGCAGTGAAACATTGGCTTTCAGGAGGATCTGCAGATTAATACCCCACTTTTCTGAGCAGCTGTTCCCACAATCAGCTCCTCGCGTACTGAGAATTTTGGATTTTGGAAATGGGCTTCGATGATGTGGTCTGTAGTCTATAAAACAGATCATCTCGCGGAAAAATCTGTGTCCTCGTCTCTGCTTCTCCGTACACTTCTACCTTCTTTCGTCTAGTTTTCTGGCTATCGCAACCCTGTCTAAATTCCGAAGAACAGTCTGAGTTACTAGGTTTCATTCATGATAATTAATTTGTGGGACTGGAGCCCAAATCTGACTGATACATGTGGAAAAGCCACCGCTGGGATGACTTTCCTTTTTCTGCCTCGCTCTCTGTGAAAGGAGACGAGCCCTGAGCTCTCTCAGCTGCTGTTCAAAAAGATGTTGGTAGTTGCACAGAAGAACGAAGCAGCAAACCCCGGCCAACCTCATGTTCCTCTAAACGCACAGAACACCCAAGGAAGCCCCATCCCAAGGGACACCGCAGGGTCCCGGAGCTGCGGCTCGTGTAGCGTTGGGTGGTTCCCTGTGCCAGGTGCTTTGTCAGTGCTGTCGCAAAGAGGAAACCTCGGAGGTGGGCTCAGTCCCGCTGAAAAATCGGTTCCCCAGCCTTTAATTTCACGGGTCAAACCGTGTTACTGTGTCCCACCCTTCCCTGCGCACGCAGGGAGCGATAAGGATGAAAAAGCAAATGTGGCCCAGTCTCTGCCTTGCCGGAGTGGAGATTGAAGATTGTCAGGCTCTGCTCTAATCTCCTTTCCTCTCCTTCACAGGCAGCTGAACTGGGAATGGCGTCTGCCTATTACACGTATATCTTCACTAATCTGGTAAGACGTTTTTTCTCGGCTTTTCTCCCGCGTGCGTGTAGAGTCATGTTAATGGGAGCTGATCCTCTCCAGCCCTTGGGAGCGTTGGGAAGAGCCGCGTGTTTGCGGTGGGCACAGAGTGGTGTCTCCCTGCCAACCTGAGCGTCGCTCGGGGCACGTCTTGACTTGGGATGTGTGTTTGGAGGCCACCACACGCTTTTCTGTGCCTCTGAGAGCGGCTGTGCGAGACAATCGTAAATGTTGAGAGTCAGAGCGGGGTATGTCTTCAGCACAGCCCCAGGTGATTTGGCTTTATGGCTGCTAATAACATTAATGGGGGGATCGTGCGGTGAAATCCCCGAGCGCTGCGCTAAACAAGGAGTAATGGGCCTAGACAGCAGCAGGGGGAAACCCAGAATAAACATCAGGGAGCTATAAGGCTCTTGAACAGGCTGGGAAGTGGTGTGGGGGAAACGCCAGCGAGCCCAGATATTAACGTAGGTGTGGGGAGGATGGAAACCTGAGTGCGGCAGGATGGGCTGGATGATTAAGTGGAGGTGCCTTCCAACCCCGAATGATACTCATATTCTCTAATTTCTATTAATATTTATGCCAGGGTGCGCGTGTGCCAGGAAAGCCGAGAGCTGAATCACGCTTTGTGTTTGGGTGGGAGGCAGACGGGAGCGGATGGAGCCAAACGTGTGGGCAGGAGAGCTGGAGCGGAGAGGAGGAGGGCGCAGGAGGGAAATGGAGGGGGTGAAAGCCAGGAGAGCAATGGGGCCAGAGAAAGGAGGTGTCAGAAAAGCTAAAAATGCGAAAAAAATAGAAAAATCTACTAGCTTCCTACCCGAACAAATAGCATTCTTGATCCCACTCAGCCCTCAATCTATAGGTCTTCACCTTGTGCAGCAGGGACAGGCACAAGCTGGGATTGTGCGCCTAGTAATGGATTTCTATTTGCAAATAGAACGTGCAAATAGAAATCGTGGAGTCTGCGTTCGTGGGTGGTGCTCGGACACCAGCAATAACGGGAAAAATTCAGCTCCCCGCTGCCACCAGCACCACCAGGCTGGCTTTGAGCATGGGTGTGATGAAGCGTTTGCTCAAGGTCAAGAGATGAAATTTGTCTTTGGAGCCCATTCATCTAGGGCAATGCAGTTATGGCAGGTGGGAAAGAAATGAATTTTGTTGCCGTTCACTCTCACAGGAAATTAATCTGTTTACCCACGTTGTTTTACCGCTTTGTCCAAAAGACCAGCCCTCAGCAGAACTAACTGGATTTTTGGCAGGGACCGTTGAAGAAAGGTGACATCGGGCAAAACCTGGGCAGATGGAAGAGATGTTGAAGGAAATTAGTAATATTTAAATGGGGATGAGAGATGGGAGTGAGCAATTTAGACTAATAAATCTGGAGGGATTATCAAGCTCCTAATGAACCCTTTGAGGTTTCGCAGTCGCTGCCTAATAGAAAAGATAAAATCATAGTGAACTGCCGTCGAGGAGAGCAAGCAAAAAGATGGCTTTAAATGGAGGGAGAACCCATCAGAAGGGGAATAGACAGTCTGTTTAGCATTAAGCTGCTTAGACATGGAAAAATATTTCAGGCAAAAAAAAAGAAAAGGGGATAAAATGCTGAATTAAACACCTGCCCTGCGGCGCTAGAGGGGAATTCAGTTGCTGTCTTCTAGCGTTAATTTTATTTAATAAGCGCGTCTCAGCCAAGAGCTCATTGTGTGTCGCAGCTCTTCATTCCGCGGAGCGTTACATGGAGGCAAGTTGCTGCAGGTCCCCGACGCCGGGCCGTGGGGAGAGCGATTCGGGGGTGACGAGTTCCCTTCGGGAACTGAGGGGCCCAGAACTGGACACAATATTCCAGATGTGGTCTCAGCAGGGCAGAGCAGAGGGGCAGGAGAANTATATATATATATATATATAAAAAAAAAAAAAAGTCCGTGTATGGGGGTCATGGTGTGCTCCATAACAATAATAATAGTAGAAATAATAATCATAATGCCACTACATAAATAGACTATTGCAAGCAGGCTGTTGTGTATAGAAAAGAAAATGTTCCTCCAAGTGCTGGAAATCCTTGAAATGGGCAGCACAGAGGAGGAGGGATGTTGGATGCCTCCAAGTTCCTGTGCTACTATTAATTCTTTTAGCTTGTTAATTCTGTGTAGCTTGTTTTTGTTGTTTGTTTTCTTTTTCTCTCTCTCTTTTTTTTTTTTTTTTGGTAATTTAACATATGGACCTCAGGCTGGATTTAAATTTCGAAACATTTATCAAGGCGATTAGATGCAAATAATTGAAACAATTAAAATTATTACTGTAAGAAGGAAGGTGTAAAGGAGTTTTACTAGTGCCTTGAGTCAGATGGTCTATTCATTAGATGCAATTTTGTTCACCGACAATATTGTGTGGAGGTGTTGTTGCTGATAAAACAGCTGCCGTATTCAATTTCCAGAGACCGGATAAATCAGTTTTCGTTTGGCTCTGTGTTTCCTGTTTTTTCTTCGGTGTTTAGTGACTTGTAAAGAGGTTGGTCTCCATATAGGGCAAGGTTTTCAAAGCTGAATTGTCATCCTGGGTACCCTGTTGGAACCAGAGGGGAAACAAGTGTCCAAATCACCCAGACAACATCACACGTTTCTGCAGTAACTTGTTCCGTGATGATGGGAACAGCCCTTGGAAGGAGGGAATGATGTAAACCAGAGGGTTTTTAGTCCTGCTTTGTGAAATTACCTTCTCCTGGTGAAATGACCTGCTCTTTTTGTGTCTGGTTCTGCGAAGTTTTGCGTCCCGTTGCGCTCTAGCACGAGGGAAGAACACGGACTCTCTTATTGCACTCTGACAAATTTACCTTGCAGCCCAGCCAGCCTTCCTGCTTCCCACTAGCTGATGCAGACGTTTTTTGTAGAGCCCCGATCATTCCCTGGATTTATGGTTCATATTTTCACTGGCATGTGGTAGCAGGGCAAACAAATCAAATTTTTGCGAGGGTGCCAAAGCAATTTCTCCTAGTTGGAGTTAGCACGAGGAAAGGAGGATTTAGACGGAGCAATAACTGTACCTCCCTGCATTTTGCTGCCTGTGCTGCCTCACCTGTCTTGGATCTCTATGCGTTGTTCAGAGTCCATCCTGTGCTTGCTTTCCAGTTATCGAGTAAATCATTCTCTCAGGTACAGCCGGGCCCTCTGCTGTGAGAGCAAACCTCTCTCTTTTCCTCTGCCCTCGCGCTGTCACATCCTATTTGTCTTTCAGACTTTCCACCCCTTGTTTTCCGAGAGCTGTGCTTTTCAGGTCCCAGCATTAGCACTTGACCTCTTTGCTGTCTGAGGATTTGTCACTCTTCGAACCTCACGCTCCCTGCGGAGAAGTTGCGGTAAATTGCTTTTGCTAAACGTGTGGGCCATGAGTTTTCCTAAATTGCTCTTGTTTGAAGAACAGCCTCCAAAATGTAATAGCTCTCCTTGCACGGGGAGGTAAAAGACCCGTCCTTACATATGGCACACTCCGATGCTTTTGTGATGCATCAACATCATACAAGCAACCGGATTATAATGGGCAGTTCCCCTAAATTGTCCCCACCTTTCTGAGATCACAATTCCTCTTTAACTACACGAATGGCCAAATAACAGTGTCTTGGGTAGATCTCCCGCATCCACTTACCTACTCAAAAGGCCATGATTTGTTGCTGTGATGACTTTTTTTTCTTCTATAGAAATTGATTTTTACATGTGGCCCGTTATAAACCTATTGACTCTGTCAATCGTTTATAAATAAACGGAGCCTTTCAAGAAAACCATAAAGCACTTAACATAATAATGTCCACTTGAGTAAATAAATAAATGTGTTCTTAGAGGAGCTCGGGAGCGATGAACAAGCTCGGCGGGATCCAGAGAGGCATTTTCTCCACTGCTACATCTAACAGAGGAGCTCTGATGATCTCGAGGGAGAAATTGGTCATAATAGCAGAGCAGCTGCACCAGATTCATTTGTTGTAAATGGGACTAGGATGGTACTTTCTTACCCCTTTGGACTGAGCCTACTAGTCCTGCCACTCTTGGCCCAAAGAACCAAGAGCTAAGATACTTTATCTTCTCTGCTTAGCCTTAAAATAGAGAATAATGACGCACATTGGCATCCGGTGATGCCGGCAATGAAGCCTCCAGAGCTGTGCTGACTTTGCATTAGCTGAAGATTTGGCTTCTGCCTAAAACCTGCCAGGCAATCTCTGTATGGGAACTGTAAGTCTGTGTTTGGAGGGTGACAGCTTTCCTGAGCACCAAATACTCTTGAAATGGAAGTTTTGCCAGCGTTGAGGGCTCAATAATAGAGAAATGGAAGCTTTGGCCCGATATTGTCCTTCCTGTCCCACGTAAAAAGAGAGAAGGAACAGTACAGCGTGTTCTGGACCCTGCGCCTATTGTAAATCAGCCTTCGCTGCCATCGGAGGGTCGGATCCTTGGCTGGGTCCGAGGGGAACGGGGCAGATCCAAAAATCCGATCAAGTCCTTGCAGTAATTAAGAGGGGAAGATAAACACGTGTGTGTGTGAGCAAGAGAGAGGAGGGAGGGGGACGTGGGCTGGGGACGTGTGAGGAGGCCTTGAAGTCACTAAAAATGAAACGAGCCCATCTCTCTACTTGTCTCCAGTGTGTGGGTGGTGGCTGCTGTCTCCCCGCTCCCCAGGTGATCTGGCTTATTAAAAACACGATAAGAATCGAGGCGGGGAGCGAGGTTCCGCGCACACAAATGGGATGCAGAACAATATCACCAGCTAAATCGATGAAGCTGGAAGAGGCTCAGCTGAATAGCAAACGGCCGTCTGGCCGCTGCGGGGTGAGCAATAACCGGGAGCCGGGGAGTCTCCAGGGTCCGCGGTTTCAAAACCGTTTGCTTATCAAGCAGCCTCTCATGGCACTAATAATGCCCTTTCCACGCAGAATTGGGAGGATGGGTGGCAGTGGGCCGTGATTTGTGAGGTCTGCTTTAGTCTGGGAGTGGAGCACTTAGGCACGGATTTGGGAGGATGCTTCGTTAGTTATATGCTTCACACTCCAGTGTTTTGCGTTGCAAGGCGTGTTGTTTATCCGTGTCTCTCTTAGGCTTAATTGTGCTGTCAGGTTTTTAATCTCTTGCTGTTTTTCCCCTCTGTGCCTCAGTTTCCCGGCAGGAGCCCCCACGGCAGGCGCTGAGTCCCGGTTGCGACCGGCCGGCACGTGATCCAAACGTGCACGTTGCACTGGGTAATACGCTTGTACCTTATGGCTCTATGTTCCTAACGGAACGGAGGGTATAGCCTATAAACCTCCTGGTCGTAAGTCACAGCGAGCGACGCCAGGAAATCCAAGCTCGTGGCTTTAAAATCATGAATTACGGAGCTTGGCTGTGTGGCTTTTATTAGCCAGGTCCTCCTGATGATCTAAATGTTCGGGTCACTCTGTAGGTTTTGTCTGCTGCTGTAAAGTGAGAATGCAGGTCGAGTGCCGCATGAAGCACAGAAACCCAAGAGTGACTTCATCCTCTAATAACTCCTCCAGTGCCGTCTCCCAGGGAACCCCTTTGTATTCAATTAGCTAATGTGTGCCTAGCACTTGGAAAATATAGAGTGCTATAGAATTGCTAAGTGTTGTTATTTAACACCACGTATTTAGTGGTTGCAGCCCTGTAGTAGAAGTCAGAAAATCTACCCTGTAATTGCCTGGTGCTGCTGCAGGATTTGCTGTGATTTGAGCAAAGCCCGGGGACTTTTCTGCTGTAAAAGTTCATTAATTTTGGCTGCCGGCCCCTCAGGGCTTACTTTTTCTGAGATCTCATCAAACAGAATATTGACTTTTGGTGGGTGCTTTTAAAAACCGGCCTGAAAAGAGGGGGAAGAATTCAGGCAACCGGGTTTTGTGTACCTGAAATTAGCCTTGGTGTGGTATTTTGATGGTCTTCTCTGATTGCCCTGCTTGGCATAAAGGAGCTGGTCTGAGACAGACAAAATGCTGGGCAATTATTGTTCCAGCGTAAGGACAGGGAAAAAATTATTGGCAGTGGAATAACTGGGGTGATGTTGGGTGCACCCATCACTTTGTTCACCCCTTACCCTCATCTTGCCTGGAATTGTGTGGTTCCAAAGCTGTGTTTGCACAGGTGGAGGAGGCTGGAATAAGCCACACCAGGAGCCTGTTAACCATTGACCAGAACCTGCTGATAGGCCTGAGTTATTTTCATTATGACTCCTTGCTCTTCTGGTGCTGGAAAGCTTTCTTCTAGCCTGCAAAAGCACCAGCCAGCGCTGCAGATAAGGGAGAGTGACTGTGTGAGGAGAGGAGAAGCGGCTGTGAAACTATTCTGTGTAAGCCCTAGCCCCACCAGCCTTGTCTAGCAGTCGAGGTCAGGTATGGATAACGTAATTGTGCTTAAAATTTTTCCTAACTTAGGCAAAAGTGAGCTACGTCTCAATGAGAAATCCTCAGATCTGACACCGGATCCCTGCGTGCTCACCTCAGAGCCATTCACGTGTCCGAGTCTTGCTTCTCAAATCTGAGCGCTACTTCTCTGCCTCAGTCTGATGTTCGAGAAGGTGAATGTGTTAAGACCTGCGTGCAAACACACGGTGAGAGGAGCCGTCTGAGATCACCTCCAGGAGAAGGGTTTTCCAGCCCTTTTCTCTTGCCAGGCCATCTCTTGCCATCGGGAGGCCAGGGCTGATGGATGGGGTGGCGAGCTCTGGAAACCACCCGAGTGGTGCAGGCTTTGAATGGCAAATTAGTTTGTGTTTGTAAAATGCGGGTTTGGAAATATCAAGCGTGGTGAATGACCGGATAGGAAAGGAAAATAAAAAACCAAACAGGGACAGGAGCTGAGCCGGCAGCTACTGAAGTGTCCCGATGCTCTCACCCCCCATAGCAAGCCTGACCTTACCGAATCTCTCTTATCCCATTGCAAACGAAGTGTGTCCCCCCGGGATGGTTTATCTCCGTCTCATTGCATAGGCAGCTCGCGGCTCATTTGCTCCATTCTGACCTGAGCTGGCAGAAACATCTCAAACATGGAAAAACATCTCAAGGCAGAGAGTCCGAGCTGGAGCACAGGGCCAGGGTCACGGCCGGGCCATGTGTGTTACAGAGCTGGCTGCTTTATGAGTGTGACAGCAGCAGGAGCGGGGTTTTGTGCAGCTGGAGGCTTGCCTAGAAAAACATACAGAGAGCGTTGGCTGTGGAAAAAGACTGCAGCTTGCAGTGAGCAGCCACCGCTAATGGGAGCTGGGCAAAAGCTGCCGTTAACATTTGAACCCGAGCAAACTGTTGTCTCCGTGGGGAAGAAGAGCAAGATGGCTTCTAAAAGAAAATTCTCTAGTATGAGATGTTATGCTTAAACGATGGCTGATTTGTTTCCAAAGCTGCGCTGAACTCCGAGAATAGTTAACGTCACTTGATTGCCCACCCCGGTCAAGTTATGGGTGCAGAACTAGGGCTGAGTTTCTAGCTTTGTACTATGAACCCACAACTGGAATCAGACAACTTGGTTCGATCATATATTCCAAAGAGCTTTGTGCTTGTAGAGATCTTTAGAAGCTAAAAGGCTGGTTGAAAGATTCATCTCCTTGGTGCCCTTGTGACAGAGGTAATCAGATGTTACCATCAAATGGGAAACAGGTAGAGAATTCGTGTGGCCGGCTTGAGGCGACTTGAAGAGTCAGTGGAAAAGCAAAGAGTAGAATTTAAAACTCCCCAGCTCCGCACATACTCGTTTCTCCTATTCCTGTGGGTTCAGCCTTGCGACTGCTGCATGACCTGCGAGTGCTGCCCATGCCTCAGTTTCCCCCATGGACTCATCCCCTCACCCAGGAATCGCACATTTGAGGAGCAGAACATAACAAACCCACCAGGGCCTGAGCAACCTCGAAACCTTAGAAACGCTTTCAGGGGAGAAAAGGTCTAATGAGTAAAGGCACTAATTTCAGCTGCCTTGAGATTGGGGTCGTCTGGCCTGAGACTGAAGCCTTGGACTCTGTGGCTGTTTTGCTCCGTAACATCTCATTTTCTTTCAGCTCTAACGAAGCCGGGAGGGCAGGCAGGCAGCTGTGCCCTGCACAGTTTGCCTCTTGGCTCTGCCTAGGGGGAAATCGTATTTTTCAGGGGCTCAACAAATCTCCTGCTGCTCTGCTCGCATCCAGGATCTCCTCGGGCCCGGCTCCTCATTAGCCATCTGCCCTCGTCGCGCGGGTTGACAGGCGGCTGTGGGGAAACGGATAACCTGTCGGGAAGGCAGGAGGAGAATATCATTCAAATGAATCAATAGTTCACAGGCAATTTCATGTTACCTAACGTTAATGCGGTTGTGTCCAAAATGCACTTCATCCTGCGTCTGATCGCATTCTCGTGGGAGTTTGCTGTGCTGGAATAGGTTTGTAACTCCGTGTTTCGGAGATTTACAGACATTGTTCCTACGGGCACGCATACCCAGGAAAGATAAAAAATGACTTGACTCACTGAGATCTCCTAGTCCACAGAGCCAAAAGACATCCCTATTAGCGATGAAAGAGAATGGGTATCCAGCAGTTTCCGAAACTATTATTCCCACCTTCTCACTCCATTTTAGCAATTAGCGAAAGAGAAATTAGTGAGGAAGGCACCATTATTTCCTGCTAATAGGACAAGGAGGGCTGGACTCTTCTCCAGGAAACCGGCTTTGTCATGTAACTGCTTCCATTGATGTGAGTAGTGAAATAGAGCTCTCCCTTTTTGTTTTTTTAATACATCCTGCCACTGTGCTCTTCAGAAATACAAGAGGATGGGCCCTGCACCAAAACCCACGGTCAAAGCAGCTTCTCACCCTCCACAGATGGCACGAAGCAGCAGGATGGGATTTCATTTCATTTAGCGGCTTAGACTCGGCGTCCTGAATTGGATGTGGTGCTGTTAGAGCAGCTTCACTCAGCGCATGATGCTTGCCGTTTAGGTTACAGTCCAGCTCGGGGACCTATTTTACTAAAAATACTAAAGGAAGGACATTAATTTCCCTCCATGGCCTTGGTGGCCCGGGGATCCCTTTTGCCTCAAGTTTGGGTGGACAACCATCATCTGTCTGGGGCTCCCAGCCATAGCAATACCCAGGCACAGCGTGTTTTCATGGGGATCTTTTTTTGGGAGCGCTTGGGAAATATAAATCTGCTAAGGAGCTGTGTGCTCTGGACCTCCCACAGCAGAGCTGACCTTTTCTGACTGGTTAGAGCAGGTTACTGGCTTCAAACCATCCACCTCCCCGCTGTAACCTCCGTTTGCAGGGAACCTTCTGCCAAGTGAGCTGGTTTATGAGCCTCAAAGAAGAACACGGCTCACAGGGCTCAGAAATAAGAAGCTGCTTTGGAGGGGTTTTGGTCTCTCTGCGGAACTTGGGCGATAAAGTCCTGGGCTTGGCTGACACCTTCATTAAAAGCCTGAGAGGGGCGTTAGCACCCAGGCTCTTCCGTACCCGCTGGTGGGTAATTTCAGCCCCAACGTAGGTTCCGCACGCAGGTTCTCGTAGCTGTGTGGTCCCATCTTCCCTTCAAGGCTGTTGAGTGTTTCTGAAGATTTTTTTGGAGCTCGTTTTCTTCCCTAATCCCATTTTTCTGTCTTGGGCTGCTTTAGGAGTTTTCCCTCCAGCGCCTGGACAGCCAGATGGACGACAGAGTCAACATCCTGGGCTTTTCCATTTTCAACCAGTCTCACGCTTTCTTCCAAGACTTCGTCCAGAGCCTCAACCAGTCCTGGCAGGAGAACTGTGATCACGCTCCTTTTACCGGGCCAGCAGTAAGTGAAATTCATTCGCTAATTATTTAATCCAAGTAGCCTCTGTGCCAAAGAGCTTGGGCACAGCTCCAGGCTCGGGTTGGCTTCCATGCTTGTAGGTCTTGGTGAGACGATGCTCCAGGAATGGGAAGCACGAACCTTAGCTAAGGAGGTAGGAGAGGTATCAATCTGTGACTTACAGGGGAGCTTCTTGATCTGGAGAATATTAAGGTGATCCTGAAAGACTCTGATTGCCCAAAGGGACCTTGGGGAACCACATGGAGCTTTAGAAGGTTTGGCTGTACTTGAATGGCTGTACAACTTGGAATTCAAGCCTAATCTTAGTTGAAATTGTATTTATATGTAAGTGCAGGGGATGATGCAGCCCTGATTGAGTGTGAAATTTGTCCCTGTGTGTTTACCTCTAGGAAAAAAGAGAATGTGGGTGCAAACAGCTTAAAAAGGGCTGGGTTTAAGCAGATGCCAAAGGGCTGTGTAGCCTTGCGTGCTCTAACTTCTCCCTGAGAAGCGTGCAGATCAGCGCTGAAATCTTCCCTAAAGACCCTTCGTTACTGGGAAGGTTTGCAAAGCAGATTTGCCAAATTGGGGCCACCGGGGGCCACAGCTGGAGCTGGGGAAAGAGAGAGAAAATGTCATCAGTGGAACCTCCTGCATCATTTTTAATGAACTCGGAGTCCTCTTGACAACCTGTGGCGGCTGTGTACTGCTCAAAACCTCCTTGTTATCGCTAGAAAGTGATCTTAAGCGGGCAAAATACGGAGCTTTCTGCCCTTTGTCTCCCCATCCTGTTGGCTGCACGTGGAGCTCAGGCTCCCGGCACCGTTTTGCCGTGGATTGTCTGTGCCATTGGAAATCTGGCAGGTCTCACCCCCTAGGGCGCATCTCTCTGTGTAAGAAATCCCTTTTTAGCCCTGGGAAGCAAATATCTTGTGGGATAGCTCATGCTAAAAGGAGAAAAGCAAGCTCAACAGCTGGAAATGACAGGAGGGAGGTTTCCTGCGAGCTCCAAAATCCCAGGGCTTTCTTAGTCGAGCCGAGAAAGCATCTGAGGAAGGAGGAGGGAGCTCCTTGCTCTAATGCCATTCTCATTAATCACATGGCAAAGAAAGGAAATCAGAGAAAATCATTCAAATTACAGATGGCTAGATTAGGTAATTAGAAGTTAGGCTAAACCAGATGTTTGTAATTAAGTGTTTATGTCATTGAATAAAACCCAGATTGTCAAGTCTATTTCCCAGGATTTTAATGGTTTTGATTTGTTATGTTTGGGGGCAAAGATACACCTGATAATGTTTTAGGAAGAAAAGAAAAAAAAACAACATAGGAAAACCTGTTTGTATTTCCCTGGAGATCAATTTACCTTTAAAAATGGCCTTTACATGGGAGATACCCTTAAATAAAAAATAAAGTGGGATCTCCCACTCGACTGTGCTTAACCTGCTGTTAGCTAACAGGCAAATTGGCTTTTTGTGACATGGTGGCGAAGCTGTGCTTTAAAATGAGAGCATCGAAGTAGCAGTGAGAGATTTTATAGGTGACGTGAAGGAAGTTGAATGGAAATGCGATGTTTCTGAGGAAAATTGCAATTAAAAAAGAAAATAAAGAGGTATGTTGAGGGTATGGCAGGGATTCCTATTCGCTACCAAGAGGACTTGATCCTGTGCATCTCAACCCGCTCTGCAAACCCGAAATTGCTTGAAATCGTAAGGGGGCTGCAAGAAATCCTAACAAATTGTTTGAGGCTAAGGAGTAAAATATTCCAATCAATAATGTCAAATGCTTCACTAAGATCTACACATCTCTTGCTAACCAGCTAATAAGAGATCATTAACTGCTCAGGGAAAATGGAAATGAAAACCCAGCAGGAGACAATTAAAAATGCTGGGCCAATGTTCTCATTTGGTAGGAGAATGTGAAACTTTGGCGTTGTGTTTGCTCTCATAACATTTTCATTTGGTATTTTGTATTTCTGTGGTTCCTGATTCAGGGAGGCGTTTGCTGGTTGGATTTGGTGTCCTGTAACCTGAATGGGGTTCGGTCCATGGTTAAAATTAAATAAAAGTCCTTGGTTACTGCTTGTGTAGGATGGATTCAACAAACACACGCAGGAGAGACGTGACAGAGTAAATATGAGTTGGAAAAGTGAGGACTGCCTAATCCCAGGCCATTGTGGTCGATGAGGTCTCACCACTGATCTAAGATCAAGCAGGGTTAAGTCTGGCTCACTCTGCTGCAATTAGTAACGCGGTGGAAGCCAAAGGTTGGTTGGGATGATTGAACTGGGCGAGATTGTCCCTGCAGGGCCACCGACAGAAGTGAATAAACCCACTCAGGGTTTGGGAGGAACAGGGGATGTGGATACTGCTCAACTGCTCTAAGTCACAAACAGAGGAAAGGAGCCCCGGGCTGCAGACCTGAACCCATTGCGGGAGCTGACGTGGTAAAAGGATGCGGATGCTCTCGGAAGTAGCCGTGAGGAAGATGTAGCCTTGATAGTAATGAGCTGCAACGGCTTAATTCCAGCAGAGCCAGGAGGTGACAATAATTAGATGTGAAATCTTAGTCACAACAGTGAGCACGAGAGAGCAAATGGCTGATTATTAACCAGATAAAAATATTGGAAGAGTTGTGCATGGGTGGAAAGCGTGGTTCGGGAGGCTCGATGGACAGAGAAATCTGATGGAAGGTGGGAAGGAGAAGGGGAGAAGTCTTGTGATTCTGGATGTTGCTTCAGCAATGAAGCTACAGAGCAGGTCACAGCCAGCAGGAAACCGGATATCAGCCTGAAAGCCAAGACTTAGTTGTATGAGAAGCAGGTCTAGCAAAACCTCATTTCTCACGGACCTGCCTTCCATAGCAGTGGTAAGAATGACTCTCTGAAGCAACACAGTCATCTTCCTGTGCACGCACGTGATCTTTATTCTGCCCAGCCGCCTATTTTTTTAGAACTTCGCAATCTTCCTGCTCTCAGGAGTGTTCCCCCCTGGCCATCGGATTGTTCAGGGGTCAGCAAAGATAGAAAGATGATAGTGATAAAGATACCGTGAGGAACAAGCAAGCAGAGGCGCAAAAGGTAAGGAAGCAAGCAAGAAGAGGAGAAACAGAACGCACGGGGAGCGGGACTGGGGCTGGCAATGGGATTACACTTGCCCCAGGGATGCCTACGCAGGCCCAGCAGTTCAGAGATCCAAGTGCTTATGTTCTCCCTGCCCTCAGATGGGTGCAGAGTGTTGCTGGAGCAGAATTTCCTACACGGAGGAGGCCAAGGATTGTGTTCCTTGCTGATTCCCACTGCGGTTGCGAATAGAGCACTCTCTGCAAGCTCCGTTTTTGCCTTCCCTTCTCAGCGTTTTTCACCCTTTTCCCCACAGCTCTCCTCCGCCCTGCTCTTCGATGCCGTGTATGCCGTGGTGACCGCCGTGCAGGAGCTGAACCGGAGCCAGGAGATCGGCGTGAAGCCGCTGTCCTGTGGGTCTGCCCAGATCTGGCAGCACGGCACCAGCCTGATGAACTACCTGAGAATGGTGAGAAGGGACTGAAGTTTGCCGGTGTGTTATAGGAGGGAGCGCTCGTCGCTGCTGGAAGCCAAAGGCGTGTATGTACATGCTGGTGCTGGCGCAGCTCTCGAGCGCAGCATCGGTCTGTTTGAAGGTAGAACTGGGAATGAAAAGAGAGAGGAGATCTGAGGGCTGGTTTGTCGCCGGCCTTGGAACGACATGAAACTCTCCATTTTTCAGGCTTTGCTGCAGAAAAAATGGAGTTCAATGGTTTTTTTTTTAAGTATGAATGCTTCTAAGTGATTTGAGCTCTGTTTCGGGTGAACTTGAGTTGATATAAGGTCATGCAATACAATCACTTAGAGCACAGTGGCAAGAGGTGAGTTTCCCTATGAAGAGGTTTGAGCTTCTTTGAACTCAAAAGTGTGGTTGCTGGAACTGATCAAGTCTAGTTCTGAATTCAGACCTAGTTCTGATTTCAGACCCTGAAATTTCAGCCTTGTGAAACAGTTGGAGTTTGTCAAAGTGATTCCTCAGAGCTGAGCTTGACCATGCAGAAGAAACGTGTTTTCTGAGTCTGTTTGGGGTGCAATTGTCATGAGATGCAGTGAAATAGCACCTAACGGTTTGTGGAGGAATCCCCAGCGAGCGATTCGGTACGAGTGAGTAAAGGAATGAGCCCTTACGGCTTATTGATGGGTTTTGCAGATGGGATGAATAACTGTGACCTCCATTAAACCTGTGACCAGTTGGTGATGGGGCGACTCGTATTGTGTGTTGGTCAGGAATTGTAGCGTGTTGGCCTCTGCTTGTGCGCCGAGTTTGGCAAAGGGTTACCTGTGATGGACTAAGCATGCAAATGGTGCCCTGAATAGTGCCCAAAAATTATAATATTTTTTATTTTCCTCCTAGATTATGTTCTTTATGGCACAAGAGACAGTTTGTGACTGGTTAGGAAGTACAAATGCTGACTGCCTGTTGTCATCCTCCTAGACAATGTGTGTATATGTATATATATCTATATATAGATGCATATCTATATATAGATATTTATCGCAACTGCCTGAAAGGAGGTTGTAGCATGGAGGGTGTTGGTCTCTTCTCCCAAGTGACAAGTGGCAGGACAAGAGGAAATGGCCTCAACTTGCACCAGGGGGTTCAGATTGGATATTAGGAAAAAAACTCTTCACAGAAAGTGTTGTGGGGTGTTGGAACAGGCTGCCCAGGGTAGTGCTGGAGTCACCATCCTTGGAGGGGTTTAAAAGGCGTTTAGATGAGGTTCTTAGGGACGTGGTTTAGTGCCAAAGTGAGGTCATGGTTGGACTCCATGATCCTGAGGGTCTCTTCCAACCGAAATGATTCTACAGTGAAAAGCTGGTGTCTTTTTCCGACCTAAACGATTCCATGATTCCATGATTCCAACTCATTCTCTCTTGGACAGGTAGAATTGGAAGGTCTCACCGGCCACATCGAGTTCAACAGCAAAGGTCAGCGATCCAACTACGCCCTGAAGATCCTGCAGCACACGCGCAACGGCTTCCGACAGGTAGGTGGCCGTCACGATAGCTCTCGCTGGGCCTGGGTTGGCAAACACAGTGTGTTTCACTTAATCAAGGACCTGTCTTAAGATAATTTCAATTTGACTTAATGTATCAGGCCCCGGACGTGCTGATGTTAGAGCCAGAAGTAACCCTCCTGTGCAGGGGATAATTCAGGTCATAAACTATGTGCTAGATACAAGCTCATGCTCCATAAACTTTCGTTCTCAAGCTTATGGAAACACATGTACTCAAAATTATTTGTATGGGGGGAAAAAATGGGATAATTTCCCGTGAAATGGGCAAAAGTAAAAGGTATTTATGTACCTTTCCAAACAACTGCTTCTAGGAGGGAAAGCAGAAGGTGCATTCCCATGTTCTCCACTGTCTCTCCCCAGCCTGGTGCGCAGAAGCAAGTACAAGATCATTTACCTCTCGGTTTATGGTGCGTGCTCCTCTGTAATGGGTTTGCTAAGCTCAAACTCTCTTTTGCTTTTTGTCTCAGTGCTCGTAGATTCCTCACAGTGTCAGTCCCTTTTCTGCTTGTTACCCTCTTTGTGTCCAGGTGGTGTTTTCTGGCTTCAGCTAAGGTTAAGAATAATCATTTGGGGCCACAGATATCAAACCGCTGAGATTATGTGACACAAACCCAAGGAATTAGGGTTTTCCTGCTAAATCCAAACCTCATTCAGGAAAATAATGGAAGTCCCAGAGAATGGGTTTTCATCTGTCTTATTTCCCTGCTGACAGCTCCACACCTGCCCTTTTCTCAGCGATTGCCACTTCTCCTCGACGCTGGCAGAGAACAAAAGCTATTGTATCTCACCCCACACCGACAGAGCATTTTGGCTTTAGGAAATCTCTCCTGGTCGGGCAATGCTGAATTTTAGCCTTGGCAAGGATGTCGCCTGCCAGTTCTTACCTGTCAAGTGACAGCTCGGCTTTGACGCTGCCTTTAGCTGCGCGAGCGGGGGGATCAGGATGGCATTTTCCCCACAGTCAGATCTCTCATAGCACCAATGCCCTTTTAATCATTTCCCAAACCCACCAGACGCTGAGCAGAAGTGACAGATCCAAGCCCGTCTGCGTTAATAAGAGCGTGCGTTCAGCTGGAGCCAGAGAAGCGAACGCCGTAAACCTCGCTAGGACAGCTCTGGTTTTGATGTGTTTAAACGTGGCAGGGACTTCACATGAAACACACGGGTCCTCTTGGAGCGATGATTTGCAGAGAGCTCTGCCTGCAGCTTCATCTGCCCTGAGACAACAGCCTCAGCTCTTCTCCGCAAACCCGGGCTGACAGGAGAAAACCTTTTCTGACCTGTTGCACGCGACGGCTTGGGAAATAAGCAGCTTCATGTTTCAGAAGTACCCGGGAAAGCCGCGCTGGGACTAAGCTTTTCAAATTTCCCATCTGAGGGTGGTGATAAGTCCCTTCCTGATCGTACCCACTCTTCTCAGTCACTGCCAAGAGAAAATCAAGGCAATTAAGTTAAACAGTATTCCCTGAGAAGAAAACAGTTTCAGAACAAATATTAGGCCTCGGTACTTATTTTAAAAATATTCTTTAAGCTTCAATGATTGTTTGCTGCTACCCAGCAGTCACGCTGAATAAAGCTATAGCTAAATGGAAAGTTAAATGTATTCGCCAGGTGTTAATGTCTCCATCTTATTATTTGCAGTCTCTCAGAGAAAGCACAAATAGCGCTGTGCCAGAAACTGGTTTCTTGTCCAACAACGTTGCTTCAGCATGCAGTGAACTGGTTCATTCTGAAGCGGTCACAGCTGTTGACGACAGGAGGCTTTGTGTTTGAATACGGCACATCATCTGGTCCATGTGGAAACAAGTTTGAGGGTTAAATATTTTCTGACACTGCGGAGTTACTGTTGCTCTTCCCGTTTTCTTTAGGTCAACGTATGGTTCATGGCAATACTGTACAGGTGTAAAACCTCTTTACAGAAAGTAGTCTGGGGTGCGACGAGTTACATGCCGTTGTGCTATAGATGGTTATTTTCTTCTCAGCAATGAGGCTTCTCGTAATAAAAATGACTAAATAAATAATTAGAAATAATTTAATTAAGCCCGCTGTGAGGGAATGGGGTAAGTAACAGAAATTCACATCCTGGAAACAATCTTGTTCCCAAGGGTTATATTAACTGATCTGCTCAGGCTCTTGTTTGAAACACTTGTGTTCACTCCTTATTTTTAATCAAGCTCACGCTCTCTGCCCATTTCTCTCTTTCTCTCCCCTCCCCTCTCTCTTTCCATCCATCAAAGCTGCTGGGACTTCCAGCTCATCAGCTTCAATAGAGGATTCACCGAATTTTGAAGCTGATCCAGCCAGCAAACAAATTAGAGACACTTAGATTTTCTAACTTGCTGTTGCTTTTGGGCAAAGAGAGACAGGGCTTTTTGACATCCAATTTTTAATACGTTTATGTAACGCACCAAACGCGTCTTTGCCTGATTTAGCTTAACTAGTGGAAATTTTTCCCCAGCCGTATGAGAGCTGCTCTCTGTTCATAGGATGCGCGATAAAGCACAGGCTCATTAATGTGTTGGTGATCCATATATCTGACAAGGACTGAGTTTGTAAATGTCATCTTTATTTTTTTTTTATTTTTTTCCCTTTCTTTGCCCCTTGAAAAAAATATTGCAGCACACCCCTCTGGTTTCAGCACAGTGATCTGCAGTAAACCAAGAGCTGAGATCTGGCAGCTTAAGAGGAGGAGGGAATGAAGAGGGGGTGTGATTGATACAGCCCAGGGAAGGCAGGAGGAGAGGCGGGGGAGCCGCTGTCACGTTGTCCCCAGCTCTGCCTGTGACCCCCTGCTCTTGCCCAGCCCGATATGCGACCGATCAGTCACCGTTTCGCTCAATGCTTTGCTGGTGTCCCGAGACAGAGCGGTGGAAGTGACGGGGGTGTCTAATTGGTGTGTTGATGAGATACGGATGAGTTACCAGCTGATAGCTCTGAGACCCTCCGCAATCCCCGCCGCATCAAACCTTTTTAACTTAGAAGCAGCTAATCAGTCTCGATAGGGCTCGTTCCTCTTTAGCTGTTACCTCCAGCAAGAGTTCAGGGACGGATCCTGCCAAGAGCTGAATGTATTTGCCCCCCCAGGACCCAGCGAACTCGGTGTGTGTCACCACCAGGTCCTGCCTGGCTGGGCCAGGTGTCAGTCCTGTCATCGAAGGGGACCACATCTGGAATATTGTGTCCAGTTGTGGGCCCCTCAGGTCCAGGACGACAGGGAACTGCTGCAGAGAGTCCAGCGCAGCCACCAAGATGCTGAAGGGAGTGGAGCATCTGCCGTGTGAGGAAAGGCTGAGGGAGCTGGGGCTCTGGAGCTTGGAGAAGAGGAGACTGAGGGGTGACCTCATTGATGGGACAATATGGAAAGGGGCAGTGTCAGGAGGATGGAGCCAGGCTCTTCTCGGTGACAACCAGTGACAGGACAAGGGGCAATGGGTGCAAACTGGAACACAGGAGGTTCCACGAAAGAGGAGAAGAAACTTCTTCCTGGTGAGGGTGCCAGAGCCTGGCCCAGGCTGCCCAGGGAGGTTGTGGAGTCTCCTTCTGTGCAGCCATTCAAACCCGCCTGGACACCTTCTGTGTAACCTCAGCTGGGTGTGTTGAGTCCGTGTCTCCTCTCTGTACCGCTGTGAACAGTTGGTGTTCTCTGTGTTCCACGCTGACTTCTGTCCAGGAAGCTTTTGCCTTGCTGGCGTCAGTTGCAGTCCTGTCCTTCAGAAGTGCCAGCTCCATGGCAGAGCCGTGCAGCATCCTGAGCGCTTTCCTTCATTTGTTTTATTCCCTTTCCCTCCCCAGATGCCCCTCAGTTCCCTTCTTTTCAGGCCAACGAGGGCACCATGTACCAAGTACCCACTTAATTCTATCTCCTCCTGGCACAGTCTCTTTGCCATTTGTGCCGACAAGGCTCTCCAAAAGCAGCCTTGATGAGAGATGATAGCATTTTGCAGTCCTTCCTTTTCCTGGCGATGCAGAGGAATGCGAGGTGATGAGCGCAATCTGTAGGACAGTGCTAATCAGAGCCCAGAAGGTATCTGGGTTCATTGCAGTGATGCTCCCCTGCCTGTTTTCAGACACTTTTATTCAGCGCTGGCTTTACCTTAATTTTTACCTGGGGTGTGGGGATGGGAAGTACCTCTGGTGCCTCTAAATCTTATGGAGAGGTCTTGCTGTGTCATCTCTCCCCGCCATCAGCTGCCATGCAGGCCTGCAGGGCACCGAGCAGAAGACTTCATTAAAATCATTAGCTTGAGTGGTATTTTGTCATCGCACGCCACAAGGAGCCCGAAAGCCCAGGCATCGTTAACGTGGCTGCGTCTGGGCAGAGGAGCTGAAGGATTGAAGCAGCGAACCGGGGAAGCCTCACGTTAGCCGCTGGTGGTTTTCTACAGAGATGTGAAATCTTTAAGCGCCATCGATCCGAACGACGCCTTTTGCAGAGCAGCTAATTTGAGGGGCCTTGCCTGCCCGTGGGGATGGGGCGGTGTCACGAGCAGTGACGCTTCCTGCTCGCTCGAGGCTCTTTGGGCCGGTTCGCACTGAAACCGTGAGTGTTTTCTCCCTGCATATAACAAGGACGTATAACAAGACAAACCTCCTGCCTGGCGATGAGAACCCAGGCCCCGAGAGCACAGAATCCCCCTTGCAAAGGGCGCGAGCTCCAACTTGAAACAGCGTGGTTGCGTTGCCCTTGCTGCTCTTCTGGGAAAGGTATGCTCCTCTGATCATTAGAAACGCTCTTCTAATTCTCAGCCTGTTTATTTCTGGCTGGTTTATATCTGTTTATTTTTGTGCCAACGCTATCACTTTAGCTTCAAAAGCTGTTCTACCTCTTTGCTGTGGACCTCCTCCACCTGGTGTATTTATATGGACCAATCACATCCGCTACTAAAAAATCCCAAGTCCTATATGCTCTTAAGTCCTAGTCCAGAGCCTTAACAACAGGATCATCTTATCCATGTCCGTGTAGAGCATTTGATTGTTTTCTAACACGTTTTGCAGATGAACGTGTTTTCTGTTTTTCAGAGGCTCTTTATAGAGATGATTAAAATCACCTTGACATCCGTCTTGCAGGAGAGGGAGAGATCTGAGGATGCCAAACATGTTGGGACACATTACACTTTAAAAACGGTGTGAGGAGTCAATTAGTGGCTTTATCATACTGCAAGGGGGACAGTGGTGAGCCGGAACGGGCCAGGATGGGGTGGAATAACCCCGGCACATGGGAGTCTTTGGCTTCGGTGCTGTGTTAAAAGCAAGGTCAAACCCACTGCGCTGTCAGAGCAGGCAGTCAATTAGTCTCAGTATGCCAGCAGGGGAGGGACAAATTTGGGAACAGTGAGGGCTGTTAAAATTAAAGTTAATCTGTCACTAATCTCTGGTTGTGAAACGTGGGAGAAGAAAAAATTAGGCAATTTTTGTGACTGATCACTCGCTCGGAAAGGCAATCGCCGCAGAGGGTCTGTTGTTCAGCAATCACAGCAGGACTCGAGCACCTTTGTGTGGAGAGCGGAGATAAATCCATCCCGTCACACCGATGCAGACCCTGTACGGGTCACTTAAAGCTGCGCTGCAAGGACTCCTTGTCCACGAAGTGCATGGTAAATCTCCCAGTTTGGGACTGTTGTTCGCAGAGGTGAGTCCTGCGCTACAGAGTCACCACGATGCTGTGAGCTTGATGGTAGCTAAGCCACTACAAGCTGTCGAGAGAACAGGTTGCCCAAGATGTGCTCTGACGTATTGTCACTGTGCTCCATCTCCCCGCCCGTCAGGTGAGGCTAATGACCCCCAGCCCCTTCTCCTGTTGGCGAGGAGCCTCTGAGCATCAATTCTCCCAGCACATTCAGAGGTCCTTGCCATGGAAGGGACATTTAGGAGAGTGAGAAGGGGCTGGGCTGGCAGTTCAGAGGAATAATCTCCAAATGACTGTCCTTGGCTTTCCCTGCGTGCTTTCCTTCTGCAGAGCCATTGAGTGTGAGCTGTCCCGTTCACACTTCCCGCTGCTCCTCATGCCTAGCGATGAGGAGACCGGATTTGGGACGCCTCGCAGATGGGCACTTCTCTAATGGCTTGTCAGTCCCTTGGGCTGGATTTGCACCAACAGCAACCGACAGAGAAGGAAAGACCTGTCCCTTTCCTCCACGTCCGGAGCGGTTCAGTCTGCTGACGGCAGCATAGCTGAAGTTTCAGGTCGCATTTGGCTCGGATGCACAAGCTGGGAAGTGACTCTGAAGTCCTGGAGCCATCAGTCATGCCAGAGGCAAAGCGCTGCCAAGAAAAGCTACTGAGTGCACCGAGTCAGTCCTGGGCCTCCCATTCATTTCCCCGGCGCTGCACCCGCCTGGCCTGGAGCTCCGCGTCGCCTTCCACCCACCCCTTTGAACGTAATAAGATTACTCTTTGACGGAAGAGAAATCGATTTGTTCCTACCACCCTGACAACCGTGGCACAGCGAAAGGATAACCTGCCTTAGACCGGCAGCGCCCGAGACGGCTCCTGTCGGCGGGAGGGGGCTGGAAATGGCTTTGCTCTGGCACCGTGGCTACGGGGGAGCCCTGAAGACACCCCTGCGTGCTGGGGTCACCCACTGCCCCTTATGGTCACAGCAGCTCGCTTCAGTGTTGTTGGAGGACTTAGGAATCCAGCACGCAGAGGGCTGGGATGTGGTACGGCAGAAGAGGAGCTTTGCAGGAGAAAAAGGAGAGAGAAGGCGTCTCAGAGGGAGTTGTCCTCCCTCAGCCACCGGTCCATCCGTGAGAAAATACACAGGCTCTTTTAGGGAGCATAAGAAAGCGAGAGCCTCATTTGCATGCTCTGAACGAGCTGCTGGAGGTGCCGATCTCTCTGCCCAGAGCTCTGAGGGAGGGAGATTAGGCTCTTGAAGTTAAAATTAGGTTTTGTTGAATATTGCTCCCCCCCGGCTGAAGGCAGCGGCCGGTCGTGTTGCATCAGAGCTGAGTCACGATGTCCTCCCAAGCGCTGGGCCGCTGCTACCCCCCACCGGCGGTGGGAATTAGGTTTGCTGCAGCGACAGCGACGCTCGGATGGGTGAATTAGGCCGTCCGTGGAGCTGTTGGCTGTGATGAGCCTGAATCAAAGGGTTTGGAGGTGCTTAATCATAGGAGTTGGCATCCGTTACAGATAAAGGAGATGAGTCACGGTGCAGCACCGCTGAGAACGTGGCTTCGTTTCACCACCTGCTGCCAAGGTGGAGCTGGAAGGCGGCTGCCCCGTGTCGACGCTGCTGCTCGGGGCTTGCAGTGGAAGCTGCGATGCTCTGGTGCTCCCCGTGAAGTGGCGTTTTCCTCCGAGGAACTCACAGGGCCTACACCAACCTTTGACTAATGGCGGTGACGCTCACAATAAGAGGTTTTGCTTGCTTTGGGGCAGCCTTTGAACAAAGTTTTCGGCGTTGTAACGCAGGTAGGGGTGTGCTGGGGCCCCGCACCGGTGGGTTAATCTCTTTGCCGTCCCGTTGCAGGGTGCGTTGTAAAGGTAATGGAGCATTCATAAAGACCTTTTCCAGGGCCAGCTCGACGGTTGTCACTCACCAGAGCCATATGGCGGGTGTGTGCAGTAATTCGCCCTGTAAAATCCCTTATTGTGCTGTTTATCTCTCCAGATCGGCCACTGGCACGTTTCTGAAGGACTCAGCATGGACAACAGGATCTTCTCCTCCAACATATCAGACAATCTGTTCAACACCACGCTCATTGTCACCACCATCCTGGTAAGTGAGGGGGTCACCTACAGTTCCCGTTCGCTCTTTGCCAGCCCAGCACTTAGGGGTGTCAATCAGCTAGAATATTATTCCCTCTTCGTACCCCCCTTTGGCCCCCAGCATGCAGCATTGCACACTGATTTCATAACGAACAGACGATCAAATCTCTAATTACAGCACTGAGGACAATTCATGACAGTGTAATTAAACTCAAGTTGATGTTTCATATGGAAATGATATTTGATGAGTTCAGAAGCAGCTGGGGAGAGGGCTGGGATGGGGATAAGTTGCCATTTTACATTCATCTCTGAACGATGTCCTTGTTTTGCGTACAGCTGGTAAGTTGGAAGGGACAGTTGTCCCTTCTACCCATAAAATTACTAAAATTGGCCAAGATGGGTACAACTTTTATGAACCAAGACTTCACATCTACAGGCACCCTGTCCATATTCAACAAATTCTCCTTCTGGGTGCTGCCTGTCCCACAATTATCTCTTGTAAGATACTTTATATCTCTTTCCCACAAGTAACTTTAAACATCAGAAGCCAACTTGGGCTTCCTTCCTGTGCTGATAAAGAATGCTGCTTGGTTTCCCAGCAGTCTGCCGTTAATTAGCCCAACTGATTGGTAGCACATGCTGTCTGAGTAGATGGTTAATTTTCCTTAGCACAAAAGGTGGCGAAAAAGTCAACAAGTCTTACATCGGATTATGACTTTTCTGATTTATTTTCTTTTTTTTTTGTTTGTTTGGTTTTTTTTCCACTGGAACTTCTCACATAAACCTGCATGTGTACAGGAAATGGAAATCGTATGCATGAAATTGTATTGTTGCCAGCATCCCATAAAGTGGCTCCTATCCAGGGCAGCAGGATCAGTTGTTTTTCTAGGAGGCTACATATGGGGTGCTATTAATTTTACAAATGAATTACAAGACGAAAGAAGGGAGCATGTGTGATGGGCTGTTATTGATGAAAGAATTTATTTTGCCCGGTAACGGTTCACCGTTCGTTTGTGAGGAGGCGAGGACGCATTT
The DNA here is from genome assembly GCA_013399365.1 of Pampusana beccarii. NCBI lineage: Eukaryota > Metazoa > Chordata > Aves > Columbiformes > Columbidae > Pampusana > Pampusana beccarii. The sequence continues at coordinate 441,209 of VWYH01006707.1, read as the reverse complement.
GTGTTGTTTTCGGTGCTCACCTTGGAGGCTGAGACAGCGGGGTCTGTGTTGTTCTCCTTTGTGAAACGATTTCCATGTCACCCTGCTCGAGGGGGATATATCGGGATGGGAGGCTGGTTCGGGTGCCCCTTAGGGGGGTTTTGGCCATCGCGGCGCTGCCCCGTGCTCGACGCCGCGCTGCTGGGACGCCTCGGCTAAGATGGGAATGACAGCTGCCCAGTTTCAATGCAGGAAAACCCTTATTTAATGCTGAAGTGGAACCATCAGGAGCTGGAAGGCAACGACCGCTACGAGGGCTTCTGCGTGGACATGCTGAAGGAGCTGGCGGAGATCCTGCGTTTCAACTATAAGATCCACCTCGTTGGCGATGGCGTGTATGGAGTCCCCGAGGCGAATGGCACATGGACAGGGATGGTCGGGGAGCTGATTGCTCGGGTAAGTGAATTAGCTGCTCTTTTTAACTCTGCTCTAGCGGGACTTGGCAATGAAAAGCCCTGATGCTTTATTAAGTGCTCCGGGATGGAGGTTTTAGTCCGTTTCTGAGACTTTGACCAGAGGATCTCCATTTAATGTGTGCTCCCCATGGCAAATGTATTTGTTGTGTTGACGTGACAGGGAGGCTTGGACTCTGAGGTCCCTGCACAAGAGCTCGCTACAAAACGGATTATTTTTTGTTCCCAGTGGAAAAATTAATGAAAACTTCAAACAGAAAAACATGCAGGCTCTGGCAGGGCTCGGTGGAAGCTGAAGAATACTTAAAAAACCCACACTGCTTGGGAGGGAAGAAATTAAGAATCACATTTCTACCCAGGAAAGTTTTGGCAGATGCAGTTGAGCTCCTTGGTTTTGAACACTGTTTGTGGAGAGAAACATATTTTTTGCTTGCGTGAAGCAATCGAGATCGTTTTGCGGCTCCGCTTCACGGTGTCGTTGCGCAGCAGCTAGGCTGAAATCGGAATGCTTTTCTGGGTTTGACAACACCTCTGCATACCTGTGCGCTCAGTCCGCCCGTTCCCCCTCTTTGTTTTCCTCCTTCCCCGGGGATCCTGAAGCTTAACTACAGTTCAGGAAATGCTCTGAGATCCCTAGTAAAATAGGCTTAGCCAAAGCTAGCATTCAGACTGACGTTGTTTAAACCAATACTTCCTTGCTCACTGATTTCTACCCTGCCATGCTATTACCTGTGAGAACCCGGTGACAGTTTCTCAGCTGGTGGGAAATCCGCGCTGAGGTGTATTTATAATAATCCACAGCACGGTGTGAGAGGAGCCCCTGGGCCACCCCATCATTATCCTCACAACAGTGGCACGTCCCTCCTGCAAAGCGGAGGAACGAGGGCCCGAATCCGGCCCCTGCGGCTCCAGAGCTCCTGCTGAGGCTTTTCCTCCCGGCTGTGGGAGATGAGCAACATCTCTGAAAGATCCCGAAATGTGAGGGGTTGGAAGGGACCTCGGAAGC
>VWYH01006707.1:424808-435760 GCA_013399365.1 Pampusana beccarii | reverse complement strand
ACCTCAGCTGGGTGTTCCTGCTCCGGGGGATTGCACTGGATGAGCTTCCGAGGTCCCTTCCAACCCCTCCCATTCTGTGGGATGCTCTGCCCGGGCTGGGACTGACGTCAGGCCCCATTCATCACCATTAGCGCCCAGATGAGCCTTGTCAGCATCCGCAGCGAGGAGGCGGCTGCCTCCTCCGGACTGGCAGTCCCTGCAATTTGCTTCTTAAGGCTGCTTAATTGTTGTTCCTCTTCAGGAGCCCGGCTCAGCCCCCGTGTTTGACACCCTTTCCAGCGGCAGCGCGAGCCTGTCTGCTGGCGCAGGCAGATCCCACGGCTCATGCCAGGTATGGTGGTGGCAGCTCGTGCTTTTATCTCAGACACCAGCCCACCCGGGCTTGCTCTCACCTAGCAAGAGTTTGGCCTTGGTTAAGTGGCGTTTTGTTAAAGAAGCGCCTGTCTCTGCTCCCAAAATGCTCTTTTCCTAAGCCTATTTCATGCTCATATTTATAGCTGCAGCTGTGCTGGAAGCATGAAAATGACACAATATTTGCCCCTCTTCCCCCCATCCTTTGCCTCCTGTTTCCCTTTCCCCAGGGCCCAGCTGCAGACAGAGCACAGAAACACAGAGCAAAATCCTTTTCTTCCCCCAGCACATTGTTCAACCTATAAAATGCCAACTCCCACCGGTTTTTGAGGTGGGGAGGGCTGGAGAGGGCTCAGGTTTCCAGAGCTCCCCTGTAACTAAGATACACTGACCTCCGTGAATCACCAAGAGTTTTGTGCACATCAGGAGGCAAAGTCGAAAGGATGATATTCAGGCAGAGAAGACATTGCGTGCTATTCCCAGAGCCGGATTTATTGCTGTCAGAAATTAATGGAATGGCAGGACCCTCTGGAGCTGAGAGAAGGGACCTGGGCACAAAACTTAATGTGGCTTCGCTGCGCTGAGCTTCTGCTCTGCAGGCAAGGGGAAGGGGGATGGATTTGCATTATATTTTGCATAGGGAAGAGCAGCTTTCAAGAAGTCGCTACCTACGTGATTTGGAAGGGTCCCAAAGGGTGATGGCTGGGGGAATAACCGGAGTGCACAAAGCTCCCTGACGGCATCCGCATCCCGTCCCTGGCAGCAGGGGACAGAGGGTGGCTTCGCTGGGTAAACCTTTCAGCAGCACCTTTATATTGGCCCCTGGATGGGAGTGGGAATGTCCTTAGAGCTTTTGGGCGAAACCCCTTTGATGTGGCATGTTTTACCATCTATTTAGTCTATGGTTTTGCTGGTAGAATGATATTCAATTTGGAGACCTGGGAGGAGAAATCTGCTGTCGGAATAAGCTGTATCTTCACGAAGGCCTTTGCTGGGAGAGCTGTACCCTGGACGATAGTACCTGCAAACCCTTTAAAGTCTAGACAGGATGGGTTTAGCAAGCTTTGGGCTTTCCTTGCAGATAAAATTCCTCGCACGCCACGTTCCACCGATGAACTGATCCCATCTTAGTAATCTGCTGGTGTTTACATTGGGCTCAATTGCTCACACACCACGTTGTGATTATTGGTGCCTTTTAAAAACCCTGTGGGTAAATGTCTGGCAAGGCAGCAATTCTCCCTCGCTCGTAATTCATTCCGGCCTGAACCTCCTAGGAATCTGTAATAGCTGCTTGGAAACAATTGCAAAAACCTGGCAGTGGGTTTGTACGATAGAGCAGCCCCGAGCGGACTGTGGAACACCGCCCGACCCGGGCGGGTTTGCGGGTCACCTTGCCTTTGTGCGCTACATTTACAGCTAGCGCACGGATCCAGGGAGATAAGCGCCGTGTTTTGCTGGGTCTTTGGGCCTGACGGTGCCCTGGCTTCTGCCTGATGAAACTTAGAGACGCCAAGTGCAAGTAGCTTTTCTTTTCCTCCTCTTCCCTTTTTCCGCTTGCATAATCGTCACCCTGCAAAGCAGGCAAACAAATGTATAAGAGAATGGAGGAGGTTTCGTTCTTCCAGAAAGCAATTACAGACATTAAAAGAGCTATAGTCATAAAAAATAATATTTAAAATTCAAATCCCTTATCTGTATTACAAGCGTATTAACATGGGGAGAAATTATTTTTATTTTTTTCCCCTAATCTCGTTTGCTTTGCAAGTCAATTTGCAAATTTTTATGCCAGTCCTCTGCATTTTTTTAGGGGGCACTGATGTGCAATTCTGGAAGTCTGGGGTTGGCGGGCTTGCGAACTTCGTGTAATCGGGTCATGCGGGTAACGATGCTGCTTTGTTATGCTTCCCTACCTATGTTTTAAAGCAACACGTGGGGAATGGGGTCTGAGCTAGTGGGCATCACCCCATCCCTTTCCTGGGCTCCCGGTACTGATTTCTGCTCTCTTTTCTCTCCAGAAAGCAGATTTGGCCGTGGCGGGGCTGACGATTACGGCGGAGCGAGAGAAGGTGATTGATTTCTCTAAGCCCTTCATGACTTTGGGAATTAGCATTCTCTACCGAGTTCATATGGTAAGAGACTTATTTTATGACCCTTTACGTCCCTCCGTTATTTGCCTGCAAACGTGCCTCGTTACAGAAGAAAAACGAACGGCTCATAAAAATATTTTGGTTTCTTATTCAAACGCGAATGTGCTTGACCTTTCTTTCCTTCTTTTCGCCGTCTTTCTGCCTTGTGTCGCCATCCGTTTGTGGGGAGGCTGAGGGGAGGCAGAGCCAGCACGCTCCGTTTCTCTGCTCTCGTTTCCCTTTTCTCACTTGTTCTCCCTAAAATTCAGCAGCCCAAGGAGGGCTCCTCGCTCTTCGGGTGCTCCCTGCTTCACTTAGACAAGTTATTATTAAGTTCTCATAGATTCTCTTGCATATATTAATAACGATTTTGCAAGACTGGTTGTTCTACCTATAGGCTGGCACACAGGATAGGGCAAAAAACCCCTGCTTATATCCCCAAAAATCCCGGCTGCAATTTCCCTCCTGTTCCCCAAATGTTGGTACTGCAGGGTTTACAGACCACCCGACCCTGCCTCACTTTACGTATTTCATTCATCTCATTCTAACAACACCCTTCCCCTTATCAATCTATTTAAAATATGGGTTCCTTCCCCTAGATTAACTTGTAAATACAGGTATTGCTTGCATTCCAGGATTAGTTCAAAGAGACTTTATTTTACATTAAGGATTCGTAGTCCGATGTCTCTGTCCTTTCCCCCCGCTGGGGTCAGGCACCAGCTCCTTAGTTTTGTAAAACCCACATTCCTTCATTAAACATCCCTTACACTTCGCAATAGGGTGTTATATCATTCCCAATCTGCGTTTGGGAAATGTGCTCTGTAGAGTGCCCGGCGGGATGCGAATTTCAGTCTTGGTTTCCCATCAGCTCAACAACAGCGACCAAAAGGATAAAACAGTGAAAGCCGCGGTTCCCGAACCCCCCGCTCTGTTCGGAAGGCTGTTAAGGACGCAGCGTTTGGTACGAACACAAATGAACTTGCGCGTACGTCTTTGTGCTGCGTGGCTCCTGCCAAGAACAAATAAGTAATCACAACTTAGTTAAAATTCTTTTTCCTCTGGTGAGGAATTCAGCATCAATGAGTTAACTGATTGAAAACGGTAAGAGTCCTCAAGCTCCCAAAATCAAACAAGCTCCCAGTCCTGTTACACTTGCTTTTTCACCTGCCCATGGATGCGTGAGGTGTTTCTGCGAGTGTCGCTTGGCTGGGATGATAATGGAGTTTCTCGCTTCCTCGCGTGCATTTTGAAAGTTTGGGGATTGCGTACGATGCGTGTTCTGCCTCCGATTTACACGATAATGTTCAGCGAGCGCCTTAACAAGGCATCGCTCTCGGAACAGAGCGAGGCCGATGTTGCTCCCTCCTGAGGAAACACGGGAATATTAGTGCGGGGTTTGCACGTGATCTGCTCTGTAAGTCCGGGGCGTTCGCTGCTCGATGTGAACGGGTCTGACACATCCACTTCCACTGTAAGTTCTTCAGGGCAGGGACCATCTGCCGCTTGTGCTGGTACCGGAGTAATGCAACAGAGCCACGTTCCAGCCTGCCCTTCCCAAGTTATCCCAGAATAATTACAGTCTTTAAAAGCGTTTGGCAAATAGCCCCATAAAGGACCCAGTTAGGACGTGGAGCTGCCCAGTGACCCAGGCAGGGTGACAAGGGGGATGCAGAGCATCCGTGGCAACCGTTTAAGTCAACTGATTAGTTCTTGGCTAAAGGGAATAACGTTTTAGCGGAGAAAGCCTTTTCTGTATGTGCTGCGTATGTGATTGTGTGCGTCCCTATATCTGTCCCTTTGCTTGAGGATGAATATAGGGGGAAAGAAAATGTTGTGTGGATGATGGTCTGCGTGCAGTCAAAACCACCTGCTCCAGGTTCTGATTCCGTTAATTCAGAGATAATGAAGTAGAAGAAATAAATATGAAGTGTAGTGTCCCATCGTGTCACACGGAACAACTTCTGTCAAGGTATTCAGTTATCGTAGACCCCAGCTCATCAAAAAAAGACCTAAAATACACAGCACTCTGTGTGGAAATATACTAAAATCGATAGTGCCACACTACTGAAATACATCTGATTTAAATGTGCTGAAAGGGTCGTAGTGGTGGGAGGAGCCGATTTATTTACCTGGGAGACACACGCACCAACTCAAAAAAACCCCCAAGTTTTGGATATTTGAAGATGCTTTTTAAACTTTAAGTCACAAATCAGTGACTTAAATAACTTACCAGTCAGGTGAGCTTATCTGTTCCTTTTGCCGCTGTCTTCAGGTGCGCGGTTCTAGTTAGGCGTGGTTCTAGTTAACGTGTGGTTCTAGTTAACGCGTGGTTCTAGTTAACGCGCGGTTCTAGTTAGGCGTGGTTCTAGTTCTCCAGATCTTGGCCCCTCCTTTGTCCAGACCTTTCCTGCTCAGCTTGAGGAGAGTGTCTGAGAGCTGAGCAGCAATTAAACTGCTTAATACTGATTTAACAAGGCGAGGTAGCTAATTGCTCTGGTTTTTCTTTAAGGCTGTGATTTGCAGAGCAGCCCCATCTGCTCCTGCCCCCTCCCTCCCCATCCCACCCCACAGACACCTCTGCAATGTCAAAACTTGCGGCTGACGTACGTTAATCACGGCGCAGATCACGCGCAGCCTGATAAATAACAACGGATCTCTTGCCCAGAAGTTGCCCCCGTGCTCTGGTCTCCTCCTAGCGCGATGACATTTTACTTTAATTCCTATGTAACTCCAGTGGCAAATGATTTCTTCCCCCTTTCTCCTCCCCCCCGAGCCACCGCAGTGCGTGTGTCTCTTATCACGCATAACCGAATGTGGCAGCTTTAAACGGGGCTGTCATTTTTCTCAATTTCACTGGTTGTGACATAATCAAGTGTGGATTTCTGACACGGGGGCTCTAATAGGCTTTCCGAGTTGCAGGCTAAGAGAAAACGCTCGCTCTGTTTTATGACGTTCCCATTCTGACCATGCGGTGGGACCTGTGGAAGGCAGGAGATGGATGACGAGTCCTGAGCTTGGCGCAGGGCTGAAATCAGGTGCCCGCTGCTGTTTCTGCACAGAAGGATGGTGGAAATCAGCTTTATTTGTGGCATGCACGTGGATTTGCTCACCTGCATCTGTGGCGGGGAACGAGGGAGCAGCTAGCATATGATTCTGCCTCATCAGCCCTGAAAATCATTCCTGTGCTCTACCTTGAGATGAGGAAATGCGGATTGGGTGAGTACACTGGAATATCTGAGTTTAGGCCAAGTGAACTGAGCCTTGAAGTGTTTCTACTGCAGCAGGCTTATAAAATGAGAAGGACCGAGTGAATAGCTCCTTTGTTCCAGCCCGAGGAGGCTCAACAGCCGACGCAAATGCGCTGAGCATCCCTCCCGATACCCCGCGCTGCTCTGCTCGCCAGCCTCCCGTTTCTGCCTTCCCGGGCCGTTTTCTTGCTTTCCTTCCAATTATAGAGACAGAAGGGAGTTCTCTTGCCTGCCTTTCTAGGGAGAAACTCCGAGAAATGACATCTGCCCGCAACACTGGTTCTCTCTGGCTGAAAACGAAGACTCCCAAGAACAACTGGGGAGGGTAAACGAATCTCTCTTGCTTCCATCTGAGGATTTGCAGTAGGCCTTCATCAATTATTGGACATTTTGAACATCGCTATTCCAGGGAAAAATAGCTCTTCCAATTAACAAAGCCGTATTGGGACTGGCTAAAAATATCTGACAGACTCCAGATATTGTCATTCCCATCTTCAAAACAGACAGATAAGAGAGAGTTTGTGCCCTCCGTGGGAACAGAATATCTTTATTCTTATCCACAACTGTGAATGAAAAGAATATGTAGCAGCAGCCTGCAAATGACTGTAGCTGAAAAGAACCAGAACTACTACTACTGTAAAGTCACAGGAGAGAGTCATTGCCAAGCCTGAGACTCAAAGCTTCCAACGCGATTTCCTTAACGAGTGTAATTTATTGACAAACTGCCCCAGAAACACAGAGAAGACGTCGAGGCCTTAATTACAGAAAGGCGCTTTGTTACAGGAGCATCTCGCCAGGGAGCCCCGGCCGAGGGGGTGCTGGGGAGGGATGAGATACCCACAACAGCTTTGGAGAAGATTCTTAACTCATTTATTTGCTAAAAGTCTTAATAGGCCGGAACGTCTCAAAAAGCTAATGTAGATCCCAAGCTCAAACTCACGTTGTCCTTACGGATACCGGGATAGGATGGTATGGTGTGGGGGTTCTTTGCTTCACGCAGGGCAGAGTTTGCTGTAGGTTTCTGAGATGTTACGGTCCCAGCTGGTGACTGGAGCTGAGAATATCACGGTATCCAATATATTTTAAGTACAGGAAGATTTTTGTGCAACAACTATTGCCTTTTCTAGCAACAACTTAGTATTCAGAAGAACTACCAAGACCTTGTGAAACTGAGTTTTTGCATAAGATTACGAATACTTCAGTAGTAAAATAGTGGTTTTTTTTAATAGAAATGGAGTTTAAAGTCCTGGTCTTGAGTCTGGGGAAGGAAAAAAAATAGCAGCTATGTTTCCTGGGGACTTTGTTAAAACAGAAAATTATTTACCACCTTGGATTAAGCACAGCTCTAAAATACAAGGACTCTGATGGTTCTGGGTTTGCTATGGCGATTGAGGTTAGGTGTTATTTATTACCAGCTATTATTGGTTTATGTGCTCTTACAGATGGGCAGGGTAAAGCGGCGAACTAGGGAAAAATGAGGTGTCTATGTGTCAAAGATGATCCCCAGCAGCAGGTTTTGTGTAAAGCGAGCGAACTACAGCGGAGCAGCTGCCGTGCTGGAGCGAGCAAACAGTGATAGATGTTTTCAGCACACGACAGAGCACGGTGCCGGTAAGAAATAACGCCAACAGCCTGGCCGAGATGTGCTAAAAGGCAATTTCCACGTTGAATTTACACTAAAAGCCTTCACAGGGGCTCTGACTTGCGGGCAGCTTCTTGGTTACAGGTGCTGGGGGAAACGGTGGAGGTTTTGTGATGCCGGGACTGACTTGGTGGTTTGGGGCAGAAGATTCGGTTTTGTGATGCTCGTATCCCCGCAGGGTTAATCAAGCCTTTAGCCCTTTGTGGGGATTTCGTGCTTTTGCTGGGAGCCTTTTAGAAGAGACGATATGGAAAGAAGATGCCCGAGGTGGATGAGCATCGCCCGAGCACTTTGCAGCATTCGAGGTGTTCCAGGGACGCGCTTTCTGCTCCACAAATTGCGCAGAGAGCGAGAAGAGAACACAATTCTTCAGTCCTGTAGCTCGTACTCTGTTTTCACCTCTCCCCTTGTCCCTCATGGTGATGTTGAGTGCGCTTGGGGGTGAATTAGCGGCTGCTTTTTCCAGCAGAGCCGCCGGTGGGGGGAGAAATACGGTCCCCCAAAATGGGAGGTGTTCAGCTTTTGAGATACTTCTGGAAAGTGAGCATGCCTTTGCGTGAATGTTGCTACATTTGACAAGATTTCAGTGGAAATTGTGAAAATTTAAGGTACTTTGAGAGAAGACCAGCCTGTTTTTTTCTAGCAGTGAGGTTTAACTTTTCAAAATAAGGTGGTTTGCCGAGGAAAAACCAGGAAATTCTGACGCATCTTGGAGATAAAAATACCACGTTCCCTGAGATAAAAGTAATAATTTCATTGAGTTGTGTAGAGAAGAGACGTTTCAAGGCTGAAGAAAGAAAACCAGAAATGTTGCAAATGTATCTTTTTTTTCTCATTTTGTGCACTAAAAATATTTTTTTCCCCACCCCACTGCTTTTTGCAAACCATCCCACCCACTTCCAAGCTCAGGTGAGTCCCCTCCTGCCCAGCAAGGGCCCCAGACAGGGCTCCTTTGTCTCGATTTTTCTATCATTTCACCTCTTTCTTTGCTTGAAATGGCTGAGGTGGGGAGAAGAACAGTCTTAGGAGATGGATTCCAGCAGGGAGACACTGCAGGACTCGGTTATTTGTTGCATTTGGTGTCACCTGTTTTCCCTTTTCTAACCCCCGCTTGATTTATTTCCCCTCCCATGCATTGTCAGCATCGAGGCGGGTGCGTTTCTGTGTCGTTTTCAGAACGGGCTGTTTAATTTGTAGAAATACAAGCAGCTCAAACATTTTGTTTCCCTTTCAGGGCCGCAAACCCGGCTACTTCTCGTTCCTGGATCCTTTTTCCCCCGGGGTCTGGCTCTTCATGCTGCTCGCCTACCTGGCCGTCAGCTGCGTCCTCTTCTTGGTGGCTCGGTAATGTGACCGGCGGTGCCTTTTCCTTCCTCGCGGTGCCATCTAGCGTCACGTCACGCTGCCAGACCCGTGGGGGGACACGGGGACATCCCCCAGGCCACCAGTGGGGAGGGGACATGTCGTGGTGGTCCCCCCTATGCAGACGTGTAGCTCCCTGTAGGAGCTTGGTGTTCGAGAGATAAACCAACCACTTGTCTTGCACAGGAGGGTGGAGGATGGTGGGTATCGGCAAATGCATTCAGAGGTATTAATGCAAATTCCAGTAGGGGTGTTTGCTTCCTCTGGACCTGTAAAACCCAGTGTGTGCAGAAAAAGAGCCAGGAAAATGCTGAAGGGAGTGGAGCATCTGCCGTGTGAGGAAAGGCTGAGGGAGCTGGGGCTCTGGAGCTTGGAGAAGAGGGGACTGAGGGGTGACCTCATTGATGGGATCAATATGGAAAGGGGCAGTGTCAGGAGGATGCAGCCAGGCTCTTCTCGCTGACAACCAGGGACAGGACAAGGGGCAATGGGTGCAAACTGGAACACAGGAGGTTCCACTGAAAGAGGAGAAGAAACTTCTTCCTGGTGAGGGTGCCAGAGCCTGCAATCTGTACCAAAGACACATTCAGAACTTAAAGGCTGTTTCGCGACACGGTTAACACCCAGTTCTCACTACAAAAATTTGAACTGCGCTGCCACTCGCTCCCTTGGCATGGCTCAAGTTGTCATCCTGATAGGGCTCTAATGGTTTCTTCGAATGCCGTCACAGCCTCAGAAACGTAGTTCTGGAGAAACCATTGAATAATGCAGCCTGATGCTCTCTGCAGACTGAGATTTGGTGCCTCTTTAGCCCCGTCCTCATGTTTTAAACAAGATCCTCCAAAAAAGGTGCCTTTACGTGGCTTCCCGCTGGGGATGGAGGTTTGGAGGCCGCTCTCTGCCTTGCCCAGCAGGAAGGAGCTTTTGACCCTGTGAATTGCAGGAGACTCTCCCAGGGCGGTGGTTTTCACTTCTAGTGCTTGATCCAGCCGGAGAAAATCTTCAGGAAATAACCTCCACCTCGCTGGCTTCTCAGCGAGGTAGGAGACACAGAAATGAAAGTAAACACCTTATTTTGGTTAAACGCTGCCTGAGCTGGCAGAGCCCCGCAGCTCTATGGGCAGTATCCCCAGAATGACCCTCCCACGCACCAGCTTCGTTAACCATTAGCAATGTGATGAACTGCAGCGCAGGAATTGGAAGATTTTCCTAGCAACCCGGGGAGCTGACGATGTGAAAGAGCGAAAAACCAAAGATCTAGGCTGCAGTCACTTCAGTGACAGGTTGTGTGTTAATTCAGATTCCCAGCGCTGTCCTGTGAGCACTGAAAGTGTGTGATGCTTTGAAACGCCAGCGCTCGGCTTCAAACTCCGACCTAGACCTTGCCAGGGCAATCAGGTATTTCTCAGAGCAACCACTTACCACCAGTACAGTTATTTTTCTTGATGGTGTCACGCAGTCAGGTCTCACACACTTCGCTTTTGAACTTCCCATTGATGCTGATTCTCCAGCAGGGAACACAGCCGAAGACGTTTGATTTCCGTTTCACGTCGAGTCCGTGCACATCTGGAATTATTGCTGTGGTTGTCTGCAGCACGGATTTGCACGCAGGGCTCCGGCTTCCCTGCCGCCCGTGCCCAGGTTTTCAGCGGAGCCTCTGAAACCTTTTGCAAATCTTTACAAGCAAGCCTCTGGCTTCTGAATCTTAGAGCAAGCATTTCACACAGCTCTGAGCCCTGGGCATCAATTGACAGCAAAGAGCTTCCTCCTCAGAAAAATCCGCCTCCAGGAGAGTTAGGGCTTCACAGCTTTTCTTTTTTGCTTTACCCTGTTTCGCAGTCGAGTACCTGAGCTGCCCGGTTCTTGTCGTTTCAGATTGACGCCGTACGAGTGGTACAGCCCCCACCCCTGCTCGCAAGGCAGGTGCAATCTCCTGGTGAATCAGTACTCTCTGGGCAACAGCTTGTGGTTTCCAGTCGGGGGATTCATGCAGCAGGGCTCCACCATCGCCCCCCAAGCCCTGTCCACACGCTGCGTCAGCGGAGTCTGGTAAGGAGGGTCTGGGGGTCTTTTCTGGGCAGGAGCTGGTGGAGAGGTGGAGATGGCGATCAGGCCAATGGGACCTGGGCTGGATGAGAAGGGGGTGCTCAGTAGGTCAGAGAGGTTCTCCTGCCCCTCTGCTCTGCCCTGCTGAGACCACATCTGGAATATTGTGTCCAGTTC
>VWYH01006707.1:366411-424756 GCA_013399365.1 Pampusana beccarii | reverse complement strand
AAGAGGAGAAGAAACTTCTTCCTGGTGAGGGTGCCAGAGCCTGGCCCAGGCTGCCCAGGGAGGTTGTGGAGTCTCCTTCTGTGCAGCCATTCAAACCCGCCTGGACACCTTCTGTGTAACCTCAGCTGGGTGTTCCTGCTCCGGGGGATTGCACTGGATGAGCTTCCGAGGTCCCTTCCAACCCCTCCCATTCTGTATTTCTGTGAACCTCAGGTCACCATCTCCCCTCTCACTTTCCCCAGGTGGGCGTTCACCTTGATCATCATCTCCTCCTACACGGCCAACCTGGCTGCCTTCCTCACCGTGCAGCGCATGGATGTCCCCATCGAATCCGTAGACGACCTGGCTGACCAGACAGCCATCGAGTACGGCACCATTCACGGCGGCTCCAGCATGACCTTCTTCCAAGTAAACCCCATTCTTTTGCTAACTCGGGCAGGGGGTGCAGCCTTTAATCCAATTTGGATGTCACCACTAGATCCGCAGTGGGTGATGATGGGAAGAATGATGGGGAGGCATAGTGGAGGACATGAAGCCAGGTTTTGTGAGGCAGTAGCTGAGATCAGGACATCTCTGCTGGATCTTGGATGAGCAAACTTTCCTGCCTGGATGTAGAAAGGAACTTTTGACACTTGCAATGTCCCCATGTGGGTTGGAAAGTGTCACAGTGATGCTGTAACACGTTCTTCAGCAAATGGGCATTTGCAGTCGAATTTCTGTGGGTCTCCGTGTGGATTTGATGTGATTTTTCTTTTATATGAGAATCCCTCAGGCTGGGTAAGCAAAGAAATATTTGCAAACCCCAGGTGGGCTATAACATACGTGAAAGTTCTGGGTTCTGTGTGTGGTCAGTGGCACTGAAAACAAAGAAGCCAAGTGCATGTAAACTTATGCTTGCCATTTAGCCCAATTTAATTTTTGTCTTCCCTTTTCTGTTCAGAAGGGAAATAAATAAATGAATGAGTCTTTTCTGCAGTGCTCTGAATGCACAAATAACTGCTCGAGGATTATTTATTTATTACATGTTGGAATTCTGAAGGGACAGAAAGCTTTTCTCACTTTTTCCCCCCTTCTGAGTCTGAACTGAGTTGGGAAGTCTGAGAATCTCTCGAGGGAGCCTGAGCGTTTCAGCCCAACTCTTACGCCCTTCAGGGGTTAGGCAAAAAGCTACTTTTAAGCAAAACGTTACATCTAAAATGAGCTGAACCGAACCCAAGTGACTGCGATGGTTTGCATACGAGGCACTCAGTTCTTCTCAGGAAGGCTTTCAAGTTTAAAATCCTGACTGTGGCTCTGCGCTGCGTGGCAGGCACTGGAGTTTCTGCTATCAGAGGCAGAAAATAGCAAAAGATGTTCTTGTACCATTTGCAACGCTCGTCAGCCGCGAAAAACGAGCCCACACGAGTGTGTTTTAATTCAGTCCTTGTGCAAGCAGGTTTCACTCTTTGCAAGAGAGATTAACCATAGCTGGCTTTTCTCTCCATCAAACCAAGGTGGGTTCAAACACCACCAAATTCTGAGGATTCAGGGCTGGTCGAGCTGTGATTTACTGCAGTCAGTGAAAAGGCTCCAGTTCTCTTAAGCAGGTGCTTCGATTTGCCTCATGAGAGGTGAACCAAAATCTGGATTCAGGGATTAACAACTCCAAAGAGCTCTGCCCCCAGACCTCTGTGCCCTTTCCAAGGTGATGGCATCTGGCTCTGACACTGATGAACTGTTAAGCACAAGGTCCCAGTGACAGATGATAGTGTGTGAGCTGTACAGGGAGCGTTCAGTGGTTTAAATCAGTCACGCATGAGCTATTTCTTCTGACTTTTCGTGTGCGTTTTTGATATACTGTTATGGAAAACACGTATTTTTCTAAAATTGAATTTATGCAAAGAGCTTTGCTGGAACCTATTGGAATTAGGTATGCATTTCATGCCCAGCTTTGCCAACGATGTCTCAAATCCACCGAGATCGCTGGGCCTCTAAATCTCATTGGAATACATGGAGGTTGGGGATCTAAGTCCTTTTTAAATCTAGCACTTTGACTCCTTTCCCCATTGCGGCCTTTTCGTGGCGGTGCCTAATTTAGAGTTTGTTACACGATGCTCCCAGCTTAGCTGTTCTTGCCCCCTTCCTCCTGCAGAACTCCCGCTACCAGACGTACCAGCGGATGTGGAACTACATGTACTCCAAGCAGCCAAGCGTCTTTGTGAAGAGCACGGAGGAAGGGATCGCACGCGTGCTGAACTCCAATTACGCCTTCCTGCTGGAGTCCACCATGAACGAGTATTATCGTCAGCGCAATTGCAACCTCACGCAGGTCGGGGGCCTTCTGGACACCAAGGGCTACGGGATTGGCATGCCCGTCGGTAGGCAGTGAAGAAAAATTCTAGTCCTTCTCAGCTGTCGGCAGAGGACCGGAGCGTTTGAAAGGCTGAACCGGCTCTAAAGCCAAAGTCAGGTCTCACAGCTCTGCCCAGGGTCGTTTTTATCTCCGAATGAAAAGCGAATACATTGCAATTGCTCAAAGTGCACGCTCAGAGCCTGATGTACGAGACCCTGCTCTGGTCCAGAGCCATGTGACACACGACTGCGGCTGTTTAAATAATTCATGTGAAAGATGCTTCAAAATTGCTGCTTGTTTTCTGCATATGTGCTCTTTGCTGACTTGTTTCCCTTTTGAACCAGTGTTTTTCAATCGTTTGGTGCTCCTTGTTTTACCTTAGAAGTACTGCAAAAGTAATGCTGTTGCAACTCTTGTATGAATAGTTTTTAGCACAAGTCTCTTAACAGCTGGTGGTTCTCAAAACTCCAGGACAGAGAGAATTGGGCAATTCAGTGCCTATCTCACCTAATAATCAGGTTTAACAAATGCAGGGTTTTTGTCTTTCAAATAGGAGAGCTAGTGAGAGAACATCATCTCCCAGGGCAGCACAGAAAAAGGATGTAGTAGCTGTTATTCCAAGCAATAGGCTGATCTTTTGGACCAGCTCAAGAGGCCTTGTTCCTGACCTTGAAGCACCTGCACTTAGCAATGCAAAGTTAAGCTGAATTACATAAGAACAGTCGCACAAACAGTCACTGTAGTTTAGCTAACATGCGTAAGCTTGTAAAGTCACAGTAACCTGATCACGAGTACAAATCCCTTACTTTCAGGACTTAAATTTGTTCGGATATTGTCTTGTTAAACAGTGAAACTGTAGCAGATAAGAAGAGCAGAAAGCTGCTCGCTGGGACAATAGTGCAGGGTTACTGGGAGAACTGTGGTCTTTCCCACGGCCCTTCTTCTGCCTTCGAAGGCATCGTCAAGGCTGCAGGAAAGCTCTGTACCGAGCCTCCCCTACTGTGAACGCTTGGGCTTGTGTATAGGTTGAACTTGCTGCTTGCACCAGTTTGAGGGGAGGAGGGTTTGAGCAAGACTGTTGGGAGCCTGAAGCCAAAGCTCCCCCTTGGAATGGACCTCTTCAAATGGCCTGTCTTGCTGGGCAGGCCAAATTATCATCTGCAAATGGCATTAAGCAGTTGATGGTCACAGGAGGGAGGCTGTGGGTTTCAGGGGCTCACACGGACCGAAATCCCTTCCAAATGTAGTTGGGCACCGTGGCGGGGATGAGTGGGGATAGAAGGCCGGCCGAAGCAGTGCCTTAGCACGCACCTCTCGGTGTTGCAGGCTCCGTGTTCCGTGACGACTTTGACCTGGCCATTCTCCAGCTGCAAGAGAACAACCGCCTGGAAATCCTGAAGCGAAAGTGGTGGGAAGGAGGCAAGTGCCCCAAAGAGGAGGACCACAGAGCCAAAGGTAGGCCCTGCCGGAGGGACCGGGCAGGAGAAGTGTCCTTGCCAGCAGGACAAGGACAAACGTCCATCTGCACATGAGCACTGCCAGGTTTTCTGCCTGAGAATTACTTTTTCTCCCCTTCTTCTGACCTGAGATTCCTTCCTTCGCAATTCAAGGAGAAAGCCAAACAGCTCTGCTGTGCCTCATGCTGTGTGTTTTTGCCTGGGGCAGAGAGAGCGGGAACAACCAAATGACAAATATTGGAGGCATATGGAGGGTAAATTAGCTTCTAATGAATGTCTGCAGCATTACATGGGAAAATGGATGGCTAAAGGGATCAGACCAAAATCCTGGGTTCCTTCAAGGGAGATGGATCTCCACCACAGGCCCGCTGGTTAATGGCTCCAAGTGAACAGCGAGGAGAAGGGGACACAGGGACTTTAGCAGTACATCTGTAAACTGAGGAGCAAATTCTTTTGGGTAATGCTATGCAAATTGCTATAAAAGCTACCACATTAGGCTGATGTCCCAGCATGAGAGCGGTTGCCAGCTTAAGGCAGTTGCTGCATTTTTTGAGTTTTGGCAGTCGCCCTTTCCTCAGCAAGCGTTTTCTGGGAGGCCAGCAGGTCCCTCGGTTGCAAGGACAGTCTCCTGACCTTCCTGAGAGCCGAGCCAGGTCCGTGGTGGCTCTTTTGTTTTACTGACATTGCAGCAGGTGTCGGTGCCTGTGTGTGTGCGGCTTGTGAGCCAGGTTGGACGAGACCCCGCAGGGACCATGAGCCGGTGCTCCCTGATGGGCTGCGCTGCACCACCAAGCCCTGGCTCTTGGTCTGGAAGGAGGTCGTGTTGGCCCAGTGTAAGCAAGTTCCTGGAGAGTTGGGCAGGGAAAAATTTAATGAAGTATAACAAAGTCAAGTGTAGGGTCTTGCATCTGGGCAGGAACAAGCCCAGATTCCAGTGTAAGTTGGGGAAAGAGCTGTTGGAGAGCAGTGTAGGGAACGAGAGCTGGGGGTCCTGGAGACAGCAGGGTGACCATGAGCCAGCACTGGGCCCTTGTGGCCAGGAAGGCCGATGGGACCTGGACTGGATGAGAAGGGGGTGCTCAGTAGGTCAGAGAGGTTCTCCTGCCCCTCTGCTCTGCCCTGCTGAGACCACATCTGGAATATTGTGTCCAGTTCTGGCCCCTCAGTTCCAGAAGGACAGGGAACTGCTGCAGAGAGTCCAGCGCAGCCACCAAGATGCTGAAGGGAGTGGAGCATCTGCCGTGTGAGGAAAGGCTGAGGGAGCTGGGGCTCTGGAGCTTGGAGAAGAGGAGACTGAGGGGTGACCTCATTGATGGGATCAATATGGAAAGGGGCAGTGTCAGGAGGATGGAGCCAGGCTCTTCTGGGTGACAACCAGTGACAGGACAAGGGGCAATGGGTGCAAACTGGAACACAGGAGGTTCCACTGAAAGAGGAGAAGAAACTTCTTCCTGGTGAGGGTGCCAGAGCCTGGCCCAGGCTGCCCAGGGAGGTTGTGGAGTCTCCTTCTGTGCAGCCATTCAAACCCGCCTGGACACCTTCTGTGTAACCTCAGCTGGGTGTTCCTGCTCCGGGGGATTGCACTGGATGAGCTTCCCTTCCAACCCCTCACATCCTGTGACTCTGGAAGTCATCAGGTCACAGGGCAAGGCAATAAGCCATGAAAAGAGGTACTTTTGAAGGCGAGCAAGCACACGGGAGTCTTTTCCTCTGTGGACTGTGCAAAAAGCGGCTCTGAAGCCGAATCTAGTCTGTGGGCTGCTTTGAGATGGCTCGGGAAGGGGAGCTGGGAGGAGGCTCCTGGGTTGTTTCTGGCACTACCCGGTGCGTTCTCTGACCATGCACAAGTTTTTCTGCTGTTTTGTGCCCTCGGTCACGGCTCACGTTCTCAGTTTGGGCAATGAGGAAGGCTGTAGCCTGCTGGTGTGTGTACATGGAGGGAGGAAATACCTCTCAGATGAGCTTGGGAATGGATGTCTCAGGTGGCACCCAGGTAGAATGACAGAAGGATGTAGAGCCTGGTACTGGCCCTAAATTCAAATCTGAGAGCTGCTGGGAGGAGAGAATGGCCTTTATCTTGGGTCTAAATTGTGATTATGGGCTGTTTCCTGCCCTGCAATTGCTGTCTTAGTGGAAATGTTTCTCTGCAAGGGGCTGATTTAAAAAGTCACTAGATTGCTCCGGAGGCAATGCCAAAAGAATGACAGAGGAGGAGGGAGAAATGTGACCTCCTAAGTTTTAGAACAAAACAGGTCAGCGATTTACAAGGATTTTGGTGAGATTTTATGTCTAAAAGCCACGCAGAGATTAAGTCAATAAATCATTGATTCTTACACTTTGATTTAGTGTTACAGAGGGGAGAGGAAGATTTTTATAGATGTTGTTGTTGAGTAATGGCCTCATACAGTCACCTCAGTGCAAAGCACCGCGTGCTTTTTAGCAATCAAGTGAAGCTGTTGGGTCCTGGTCTTGTTTGGAACCTCTCCTTGCTGCTGCAGTACAAGCAGCTGCAATAATTTTTCACCAGCACTTTGTAATGCAATCAAAGGAGCTTTTCTTGGTGCCAGCTTCCCTTAAAGCCCTTTCTTGTCTTCTTCATCTCTCTTTCTTTAACAATATTGCTCATCTGCCTTTGCAAAGTTCAAAGCAACTAGAGCTGGGTGAATAATTTGCAGGGATTAATGTGCCCGATTGATCTCTCATTTTTTCCCCCCCCCTGTTTTCCGTTTGTCCACAAATTGCTTTGTACTTCCCTCCAATGTACTCGCTGTTTATCTGCAAAATCATCATTTCTGAGAACGTGTCTTCGATCGTGCAGTTATTGCAAGTCATTCAGTTTGCCATCTGAGTCAGGCGGTTATCTATTAATAGGACAGTGCTGGCGATGTGGTTTTGGTGCCTGGCTGGGTATCTGCAGTGCCAACTAAACAGCAAAGACTTGGGATCTCTGTACAGCGATGCTGGCAATTTATGTTGTGTCTGCCTCTCTCTTCTGCTTTATTTTAGGCCTGGGAATGGAGAACATTGGTGGAATCTTCGTGGTTCTCATCTGTGGCTTAATTGTAGCAATTTTTATGGCAATGCTGGAATTTCTATGGAGCCTTCGGCACTCTGAACAGTCGGAGGTAGGACCTGAGAGCATCCTTCCTGTGTAACCGCATTTGGGTGTTCCTGATCTGGTGGGGGGGTTGGACTGGATAAACTTTCGAGGTCCCTTCCAATCCCTGACATTCTGTGATCATCTGAGCATTTCTACATGCCGTAGGTTTGGGTCTTGTGTCGATTTGGGGATCCAGAATACAGGAGGGTCTCTGACGAGAGGCAGAACCTGTTGGGCTAAATGAATCACAAATACCCAAGCATTGGTGTCGAAACGCGGCGGCCAGATTAAAGACCGAGTCGCTAATGCTTCGGCGTCAGAATGCAGAGCAGCCGCGGGGCTCGCGGCTGGCTTAGGTGAGCAGTGTGTCTCGGCTCTGCCTTCCAGGTGTCGGTGTGCCAAGAAATGGTGACGGAGCTGCGCAACATCATCCTCTGCAAGGACAGTTTCCACCCTCGTCGGAGGCGAGGGGGGATGATACGGACTCGCCCCGTTATCCCGGAGGAACGCCGAGCCCGCAGCACAACCACGCTCAGCAACGGGAAGCTGTGCAGTGGCGGGGAGCCAGACCCCCTGGCACAAAGACTGGCCCAAGAAGCCGCCCTGGTCGCCCGAGGGTGCACGCACATCCGAGTGTGCCCCGAGTGCCGCAGGTTTCAGGGGCTCCGGGCACGGCCGTCCGCGGGTTCACCAGCGCAGAGCGAAGAGAGCCTGGAGTGGGAGAAAACCACCAACAGCAGCGAGCCCGAGTAACGCTGGGGCGGGAGGGGGCGTCGGGGTGGGCCGAGAGGGTCCTGTTCCATTTTACAGAACACGGACTTGTACAATATCAACTCGTTTTTTAAATTAAAAGCAGTTACCCAGCTTCTCCAGAGCAAGGCAGACCTGGCTTTGGTTTCAGTGTCCGAGAGGACGTGCATCTCGCCGAAGCCCCGTGCGGCAGGAGCGAGTTCCTCCGGCTTACCTGTCTCCTAGAATTGTCCCCGTGTCACCGTGCGGCTCCGAGACGGGACGGAGGGACCTGGTGCGTAACTGGCGTAGCAGATATTGCCCACCCAGGGGCAAGAACGGCTCTTGGAACTTCACCGCGGGCCAGGAGAAAGGACATAGAATTACCGAGAGATGTTCTCAAAGGGCGGGGGGGGGGGGGGTCTTCTTATTTGATGTGGATGAGGGATGGGAAGGGAAGAGTCGTTATTTTGTTTTGGGTTATTTTGGGTACGTCAGGACCTTGTCTCCAAGGCACCGGCTTTCAGGTGCTGAACTCTTCTTCCTTTTTGGAATGTGGCAGGTGGACTGAGGGAGGAAGGGAGGGATGGGACACACTCCCCGTGAGAAGCAGCATTTGCTGAAAAGTCTGTTTGAGGAGTTGTTAAAATAAATATATATAAATATATATATATACAAACATATATATATATATATAACAATGCCAAAAACGAACCAACCAACACAGTGAACTCAAAGAGGCCTTGAAACGCCTGGAATTTCAGGGGTTCTGTGTCTTTTGTTTAGTTCCGGGGTCATCTTTCGCTTTTTGCTTTTTCCTTTCTGATTTGTGGGGTGCGGGTGGGGGAACCTTTTGAGGCAGGTGAGGTGGGAGCTGCCCTGTCCCACCTGGGAGGGTGGTGGCGTTTGCTGCCCCTTGTCCCTCCATGGCCCGTGCTCTGCGTGAACCCAAACAAGTGACTCTGAGCTCCGTGGCCCACGGAGCATCCTCAGCTTCAAGGGTGAATTTCAGCCCATCTCTGGCAGCGACCGTGGAGAAAACCATTCGCCCGGGATCTGGCGTGAGGAAAACACCGACTTCCCTAGCAACAGCAGCAGCTCGCCCTCTGCTTGGTGCAGACGTGGGTTTTACATCGATGGGTTTAATTTTCTGATTGAAACAAAAAACCACACAAATTCTATGCAATTTCTGGTTGTAAAAAAGAAAGAGATGACAATGGAGAGGGGCAGGGGAGATAAAGCCTTGAGTGAAGGTACATCCTGTTCTTGAATTGTTTTCTTTTTGTCTTGAATGTACTGAAATAAAAGATGTCCTTGTATAATCATGCTTTTTTTTTTTTTCTCTCTCTCTTTCCCTGTCCGCACTCACAAAAGTCCTGAAACTGTTTGCGACCCATCTGCTGAGGGAGAAACCCAGCAACAACCGCCCCATTGAAAGGGAAGAGGCGCTTTGGCTCTTGCAGGTCCTTGCTGCCCGAGTACGTCCGTTGGCGTTGTCTGTAGTTCAATGGAAACGGGAGGAAAAAAAGAAAAGGCCAAAAAAATAAAAGCAAGCCCAAGATACGTGGTGGTAAGGGGAGAAAGAACCCATGAGCAAGAGCAGCGCAGTCCGAAGCATCTGCCATGCAGCGAGAGTAAAATGCGTATTCAGAGAGCGCTCGTGCGACAGGGAGAGGATTTAGAGCTCGTTGCGTACGATATCGTATGATATGCTCATTAAGGTGCTTTCTGACCTTTATATTTACAAATCTGTGGGACTTTTCCCTCCTGCTGGCTAAACAGAGCGGTGAATTGAGGCAAGGGCTTGGCCGGTGCTGTGGGATCGGAGGGGCAGGTCCTGAGCTCAGGTAAGTGAGCAAAACCTGCACCCTGTGCTCCGCAAGGAGCCAAACTTGGGCTTTAAAAGTACTGACAGCAACACCAGAGATATCTGAGCGCGCCTGTCTTGCGTTTAAAGGCCGACATGTTTTTACGAGCAGCAGAATATATTCATCAAAAAGCAACTGCTTTTTAAAATTTATTTACAGATTAGCAGGAGAAAAGGCCCCATTAATCATTTATCAGACCTGATGGTTTTTCACCGCAGTGAATAAAGAGGGATCTTGACAGAGCCAGACATTATTTCTCTGCTTCTGCAAAGATCTTGCAGTTGTCTGTTCAGACAGAAGATGTCAGGGAAAAAATTATGAGAAACCACCTGGTTTCTCTCTGTCTTTGCTTTTTATCTCTCCTGCTGGCTTGCTCCACCTGCGTGGTTATTTTATATCAGGGTCTGTATTTTAAGGAGATATTTTTTATGCCACTTCTCTTTTTTTTATTATTATTTTAAACGTTCAGAGTGTTTGCACTCGGAACAGAAATGGACCTCAGAAGAGGAGCGGATGGGTAAAAGTTGCTGTCATTTGGATGCGTTTTTTAGCGTTTCTGTAGGTCCTGTGTTTTCTGCTCACCGGTAAATACCTATAGACAGCGTTACGCGTATGCCTGGGTGTGTACTCGTATGCATTTCAGTGCCCAGGTGGGTTTATATCTCACATATTCTCTCTCCCCGGTTTTTGCTCTGTCTTTGAAACTATTGTGGGGGCTCTTTTGCTCAGCCGGCCCCAATGCTAATGCAGTTCAAGATCTGGTTCGCCGTCCAAAAGGCACTTTCCCAGCATTGCCATTTGATAAAACTTGAGTAATTCTAGTAAGATATCTCTGCAAATTCCACTGGGAGCCAAAGATTAGATCAAATAGAATGCAATACTTGGCTTTATCCCCTCTGGCTGTTTTGCTTGATCCTGCCGGAGCCCCCCCGGTTCAGTGACAAGCCCGTTCTCCAACCCCGCTGGGTTGACAGCAGGCTGGGAGGTTCCTAACGAAGAGTTGGGATCTCTCTTCACGCCCTAAACCCCGTGTTCGTGTTGTTATTCCAGGCAGCTCCATTTTCATCTGATGATAAAAAGCTTTTCTCTCCCTGGGGGTCGTGTAGGTGAAGGTTTGGACCAGCCCGGGGGCGTTTACTGAACTAAGTGGCATAAGCGAAATAGAAAAGGGTCGTTCTGTGAACTGTGAGAGCCCACAGGACTTTGGGAAGAAAGACGGTGAGCTATAAATTACAAAATAGAGACTGAACCCTTTGGACCTGAGTGGTCCTGAGGCGGGAATCTTTTTAACCGTTTCAGATCCAGAGAAATCTCCCATGCTTCTCCCCTGCCAGCTCCGTTCCTCTCCTTGAACCCAAAGAGCATCACCAGGGAACTGACCCAAAAGGTGGAGGAAGAGGCAAAGAAAATAGCTGTTGTTTGCCTTTTTATTTGTCTTTTTCCGTAGAGATTCTGTTCTAGAAAGAGTCTGGAAAGGGTGTGAGTCCCAGCAGTCGTACATATGCTCCAAAGCAAGGAAAGGATTGTTCTTTCGTGGGAAATCACAACAACCTAGTTGGATGAAGATTTCCTCCTTTCCAGTCCGGAGAAGACACCCTGGGATCCTTCAAGAGAGCGATTTTATTTCAAAACGCATCTTTTTTGATGGTCTTAGTACATAAAAGCCATTAACTCTAACAGTATGGTCACCTTGTGCAGCCAAAGTTTTATACTTACTAACAGACTTGTGCTTTCTCACTGGTTAACATTGTGCAGATGCATCCATCAAGATTTACAGTCCTGTTGCCGACAAAAAGGAAGAGGAATCTGGGTATGGGCACTAGAGTAAGAGCTTAGTCAACCAAAAGCTGCGAATCAGAGGATATTAGTAACTAAATTAATAGGGACCGAGATTTTTTATTTTTTCTCTCCAAGGAAAGCTGAGTTAATAGTCTGATTTGTGGCAGGACCACAATGTTTTATCCCAGCTGGCAGATGAGCATCTCCGGCCTCGCCACCGAGATGCGGCCGCTCCATCACCGGTTCTGAAAGCCCTGCTGAAGCCAGATCGGGAAGAAAACGAAGCCAGCTTAATTAACAAAGGCTTTCTCTTCTGCTGTGTGTAGTTCTGCAGTTATCGGTGTAGCTGGCAGTTCTCAAAGACTGAAATGACAGTAGTTGGCCGTAAAAGAGATAACTGTCAGATTAGCCGGCACGTATCTTCTGCCCAGGTTTTCTATATCATACCTATCTTGAAGGATCTCCATGTATCAAAGAGACTAGCTGGCCATTTGCCTTTAAAAAGTACCCTTTCCAGCGTGATAAATAGGGGTCTGTTACAATGGAAAGACCTAACAATTCTTGTTTCTTGACTTGGGCTGTTTCGGAGCCGTAGTTTTTCGTGCTTTGATCGATTCATACAGACTTTCTGTTGTTTTTCATCGTGGCGCTTGTGTTTTCGGCGTCTCACGTGTTGAGCTTGGGGTGCAAGGGAGAGAAAATGTGTGTTGGAGTCTAAAGGCGGCGAGAAGGGCCCATCCTGAGCTCTTCTCATGGCCCATCAGGGCAAGGGGGAATTTCATTGACATTGGTGAGGAGAAGGCAATTTAGACAAGTGTGGGCGAGACCTGTGCTTTTTCAAACCCGTTATCTTCCTTTTTTTCTCTACTCTGTCTTCCAAGCACCTTTCTCTTTCCTATTCATCCCCCAAACACTCCTCTTCATGTTGCTCAGTCTCAGCTTAGCGTTTGCCTGAACTCGCAGGAAATGTTCATGAATGTAGCCTTGTGGCTTTTTAGGCTTAGCTCTTGCTGAGCTGAGATTTACGGCGATTCATTTGGAAGCCAAAAGCGAATGCAGATGAGGGGGAAGAACTAGGGGAGGAAAAGAAAACCAAAAAAAGGCCTCTTATTCCCAGGTGAGCACTGAGATGTTTGATCTACCCCATTGTTCTTCCAGCGTCTCCAGTAAATACCCTTGCGTGTGAGCGAGCGCAGCTGCGGAGGATGCTCTGATTATCGCTTGCTGAACTAAACTGGGACAAGGAGGCGAACACACAGCCTCTGGTTTTATTCCTGAGCCAGCGATAAGCCACGACGTCTTTAGCCCTGAAATGGAGGTCACGGCGCGGTAGGGAGCCAGACGTTAGCTACCGAGTGTCCGAGGCCCCGGGAGCCTCTTTTGCGAGGAAGATTTGTTTGCTGGTTGTTTCAAACGGCCCCAGCGTGCTGCCGACCATCTGACCGCATCAAATGGATGAATATTTCTGTTTGAAGCTAAGCCTTGAATGTCAAGTTTTGGAAGGGAGTGTCTTTGTGGAGGGCAATAGCAATAGACGCAATAGTTACACTGACCAAGATGTTGCATTATAATTCTCCCATGTGGGCGCTGTATTTCAAGGGGGCATCGTTATTCTGTAGCAAACCCCTCCTTTTTTTATTTTCGGGCAAAATTGTGTCCGCAAAAGCGTTAGGAAGCAGCAGCAAGGATGGCAAAACTGGGTGGCAAAAATGCCACCAAGCCCAGGTTTGAGGAGCTGAGGGACCAGAACATCTGCACCGGCAGCACTCGCTGGGGTTTTGGGAACGTCGCTTTTCCACCCTGGGCCTCTACGCTGCACCCTAAAACGGGGATGAGCTGAGTATTTCCCAACCTCGCCGTGTTTACTAAATACCCTGTCAAAGAATAGAAGCGGAGGAAATTCTTTGGATTCATGCGTAGGACTGGAGGGGGTCTGGCAAGGTTTAATCTGTTCATGTTTGCAAAGGACTCTGAGAGCTCCGGATGAAAGCGGGTGGAGATTTGCCAAGCGTTCACTAACATTAATGGTTAATTATTTGCAATGCTGGCAGCCCACATAGTCAGCCAGCGTGGTTCTCCGAGTGAGATCCAGACCTGTGATGGAGTTGTTAGACACGCAAGACACGAAGAGGCAGCTTCTCGCTCTGGTTTTGTCCTCTTCTCCCAGCCAAAGTCCCATTCCAAAAATCAGACTCGTTACAAATCCAGAGCATTTGGCAGAGGAAGACCTGGAAGATTCCCGTCTGGACTCATCTCTGTCTGCTGGTGCCCTTTTGTCTGACTGAACAGGATGGAAAGCGTGGTCCAAAATGAGAGTGTGTGAGATCTGATTTGCCCGGCATAATTTGATAGCCAGCACCATTGCGGCGGTACCTGAGAAAGCCGCCTTTATCTAATAGTAGCCATTCCGAAAATGAGATCAAACGAATAAAAGGCTCAAGGTCCATTTGGTCCTATGAACACGGCAAGCAATTGCCAAATTATGAAAATCCAACAGATCTTCAGGCTGCGCCAGGGCTGATTTATTTTTTATTTCCGTGTTTAAATGCACATTCTGAATTTCTAAAGTTGAAAGTTGTATTGTTCCTGTCTTTTGGCTGTTGATAATAATTTAGAATTATGACCGCGGAGTAGTGTTTGCTCTAAAAAGTAACTTCAAGGTGCATTAGTCTCAGATAATTGACAGAGTCTGAAGTGATTTGGGAAGCGCTTATGCGGAACCAAAGATCTTAGTGAATTGTTACCTTAAATTAATGGTGTGGTGAGAAGCTGCTTGGAGCTGATCAGCTGGCGGTCGTACTAAATGAAGTCGAGCTTTAAAGTTATTAGCAAAATATATACGAGGCAGCGATGATTTGGATTTAGATGCTGGAATTGTGTCTTAAGGGGCCCAAATCTGCAATGTGCTCTGAGTCCTCAGGACTTCCCCGGCTTTGATGGGAGCACAAAGTGCTCAGTATCAGTTAGGATTGGGCTCTTTGGAACGCTGGAGCTCAGGTTAGGCCAGCGTGGCTAACAGGATTCTCACCTTTAACTCCCTTCTTAATCCTCAGATGAAATGAAAGGTCTTCTCTCAACATTTGGTAAATCTCCAATTTGATTTCTCGTTATTAAATCATGAAATTGGCCGAAAATGTTTAAATTAGTCAAAGGAAGAGAGATTTGTGAGAAAATTGAAGCCTCTCTGAGGAATTGAAGAATAATCTCCGAGGATGAAGAAAGTCGCGGTTGCCGAACCCAGAAGCAAACGCATCAAAACGCTACGGAAAATAAGTAGAAAATTGCGTGCGTTTCAAATCCTTTCTCCTACATCTTCTGGTGATTAAAATATAGAGAAAATGATTGCAACAAGCAGCAGGGCCTACTAGATGTTCTTTCCCAGGTGCTGCCGCTGTCTCTGTGTGCAAAGCGGAGAGTTTCCACGATCTCGGTGGGCCCGTGTCCCCATGTGTGACAGTGACACCGCTTCCCTGGACACAGATCTGTCAAATGGTATCGCTGTGCGTCAGGGATTAATTTGCTTTAGGTGCCTCACTCCGACTAGAATGAGGCCGGCTTTTTTTTACTAACATAGCGAGTAATTAACTGTTTGATTTTTCACAGGCTGCGTTTGGTTCTCCGTCTCAGGTAATTTTTCAAGAGCACACGCATTTTTTATTTTTATTTTATTTTTGGCTGAAAGATCTGCTCCGGATCAGATGGGAGTGAAATTAGGGGAGTCTGTGGCTCATATTCTGGATGTTAACAGTGGTTTCCTTCAGTATCAACGACTCTGCGCAGACTCTGGTGAGTGCCGCCCTTGATGGCAAGCGACGTTTATTTGTGTTGGATTAGAAGTGTGAGCGATGAGGGCAGGATTGCGACCGGAATTTTTGCAGATATTGAGGACCCAAGAGGTGACGCCAGTTCCCATGGCCTGGTTGATCCTGGGAGATGAGAAAAAGGGGGTCACGTTGCCACGAAGGGGTCACATTGGCCAGCGGATGCTTGTCTGCCAGGGAGGAGTAGATTGAGACCCATCAAACTGAGTTCTCTCGAACAACAGATTATAGGCACGTTCAGTCTGCTGGGGCTGAACTCAAACCGGCCCCTCGAGGTGAAAGACAATATAATGTTAACAATTCCCCGTCTTGTCCGGTCCCGGTTGAAATGATCTTCAATGTGGGCCAGGGGACGCACTGGTCACTTTCTCACACTTGCAACGCGGACATTGGTATATGCAGGTGATCTGTAGCTATTGAAAGCAGCAGCTGAAATGTGTTTCAAATCAAACTGGGGCCAGTTACCGGCTAAAGTTTGCTCTGTCTGCCTTTAATAATTAAATAGCACAGGTAGGCTGTGCAAAAAAAACCCCATGAGATTGTTAGTGAAAGAGTGTAGCCTCTGAATGCAATGGAGTTCTTTATCTCGCTGAAACAGATACGAGAAGTAAGGGGGGAAAGGAAAACGAAAAGGAGACAAAGCTCTCTCCGGAATCTATTAAAAGAACCAAATAAACCATTCAGAGCATGCGGATAGATGTTTTTTTACGGAGCGTTAGCAAGGCAATGTTCATCCGTGCTAGCCTGCACAGGAACAAAATAAACCCAATGTTGTGTCAACAGGGTAATAAGAAAGAACACCAAAGTGTTTTTTCTCTCTGTTAAGGGGAAATCAGGCCCGTGGAAGCCACGCACACATTTCCGGGGATGACGGGATGACAAGCAGCGCAATTAGAAGGAGATAGCGCGTGTGATGTGGACCATGCCCCCTGAAAACCCTGAGCCCTTTCACGTAGCGGCAATGGTAGAATTTTCCCCAGGATGTACTGCAGTAATGTGAATTTTTCATAATCAGATTGCAAAGTCAGGCAGCCTTTTTCCACCAAGTGTCTTGAAGATACGTGCACAACGCTTTGTTTAAAAAACAAGACCCGACAGCAAGGAGAAGTAGGGAACGGGAGACAGAGTAGCTGAATTTTGGGAGCGTTAATACTCTGGAGCACCCCTGATTAAGCTTGATATAGCTTTTCACTTTGCAGTCGGTGCTTAGGTAATGTGCTGGTGGCTCTAACTTTGCCAGTGCTTCTTGGGATGGAAATTTTCTGCTGAGATATCCTTAGTCGAACTGGTTTAGCTCCAGGGGTAGTGATGGCAGAGCAGGAGTTAAACCGGTCTGATGCTGCACACATTCTTCATTTTCCTGTCCTCCACCTGGGTAGCACGCACAATGCTGCCATTGTGGAGTGTGCGTAAATCTGGGTGTGCGAGTAACAGGATAAAGTTGTCCCGATGATGTTACAGGCTGGAGAGAGCGTGGAGATGCACTGTGCCTATTCAGCCTTGACTAATGCAGCTCTCCTCTAACATTCCTACGAGAAGCCACGTTTGAGGTTGTGTCTGATTCCTACAATGTAATACCGGCAAGGACAGACACGGGGAACGTCTGCCACAGGGTGATTTATGGTCAGTAGGTTAGAGAGGTTCTCCTGCCCCTCTGCTCTGCCCTGCTGAGACCACATCTGGAATATTGTGTCCAGTTCTGGCCCCTCAGCTCCAGAAGGACAGGGAACTGCTGCAGAGAGCCCAGCGCAGCCACCAAGATGCTGAAGGGAGTGGAGCATCTGCCGTGTGAGGAAAGGCTGAGGGAGCTGGGGCTCTGGAGCTTGGAGAAGAGGAGACTGAGGGGTGACCTCATTCATGGGGATCAATATGGAAAGGGGCAGTGTCAGGAGGATGGAGCCAGGCTCTTCTCGGTGACAACCAGTGACAGGACAAGGGGCAATGGGTGCAAACTGGAACACGGGAGGTTCCACTGAAAGAGGAGAAGAAACTTCTTCCTGGTGAGGGTGCCAGAGCCTGGCCCAGGCTGCCCAGGGAGGTTGTGGAGTCTCCTTCTGTGCAGCCATTCAAACCCGCCTGGACACCTTCTGTGTAACCTCAGCTGGGTGTTCCTGCTCCGGGGGGATTGCACTGGATGAGCTTCCGAGGTCCCCTCAAACCCCTCACATTCTGTGTTTCTATGTGATTCTTCCTCCTGAGGCCATGACTGGCAACCACAGCAATGACAGTGCCACCACGGAGTGCTGAAAGAGGATAGAAAGGGGCAAACTGGTGAAGCACGGCACCGGGGCACAGCTGAGGGACAAGCCGATGCGTTTTGGCCCAGAACACGCCACAGTTGTCCATGTGCGGTTTGCCCATCCTGCTGGGCCCTGGGCGGGGTGGGGGGGCGGTTCCCCGCGTCGCTGAGCCACCCTGCGAGCGCCCCAGATCTATGGGACCCCCCAGCACTGTCCCCTAGACCCCGGGCTCCTAGCATCACTTATCAATCTCCCTTCCTGACGTCATCGGTGACGTCAGATAAGCTAAGAAAACGCCGTTTCGAGGCGGTGCGGGGGGGTGGGGGCGGGCGTCGCCGTCTCCATGGTAACCAGGATGCTTCCGCCCCGCCGGGTCACGTGATGTGTCGCTGCTTCCGGGTCAATGCGGGACGCGGCCGCCGGGCCTGGGTGAGCGGGGCCGTGGGGCGGGCGGGCCGCGGGTGTCCCCTCTTTACTGTCCCTTATTTATTGTCCCTTATTGTCCCCTATGGTCCCATGTGGTCCCCGGCATCCTCCTCGGCGTGCTGGGGGAGCGGGGGAAGCCGCTGCGAGCCGGGGGGGGACGCGGAAACGAGCGTCCCGAGACACGGTAACTGGTCCTGTTTCCCTCACACTCATCCCCGGAGCTGAGGAAAAACTGCGCGGTCCCGCTTGCCAGGCTTGTGTCACCCCCACGGGTCGATTTCTGTGGGATTAGTGCCATGGAATATCTAGTTTCCCCCTTTTTCTTCTTTATTTTCGGCTCCTAAATGATATTGGTATCTTAAGTTCACCAGTGGGAATTATTTTTCTCTTTCTGTCTTTCTAATACAGTCACGAGTTGTCCATTCTGTGACTGGAAGTGTATACAATTTTATCTTAACCCGGAAATGCTGTTTATTGGTTTCCTTGTTGTTTTTTTTTAATTTATTTTGGGGTTGTTTTGGTCTGTTTCTTTTTAAATTTAAGAGGGTTTAATTAGCCCTTGTTGTTATATCATATTAAAGAGAATCGTTAAAGAAATCACGCTTGTTTTAGAAAATATCCCTGCTTAGGTTTTATCCCTGCTTTTGTTTATTTGGGGTTTGTTTTGCTTTGTTTCTTTTTAAATTTAAGAGGGTACGTTTAGCCCTTGTTATTATATCATATTAAAGAAAAGCGTTAAAGAAATCATACTTGTTTTAGAAAATATGCCTGCTTGGGTTTGCCTGTGAGCATTAACTTGGTTTTAGGTGTATTAGTGAGAATAGGGAATAGTGGAATAGGGAAAGGCTGATGGCGTTTGTGCATCTGTGTGTCCAGATCGCTTCAGGAATCGTTTCCCTGAATCGTGTCTTAGGAGAAGGACGCACCAGCTTCTTTTAGACAGATGTTTATTCTGTTGTATCTATTCCTTGTGCTTTGTTTTCAAATGTGTCAAAAAGCGGCCCTGGAATTCATTAGAACGTCGTTAATGATGTTATTCTCCTGAAGGGCCTCCTCGTGGGTTTATAGCACAGGCAGAGAAATATTTTTCACGTCGTTTCTCGTGTTCTCCTTTCAGTTCTCTCACCCGCTGGGTTTCCCTTGGATCTCCAGTCAGGGTCGCGCTCCTCTTTGCAGACACTTGACATGTTGTTTGTCACCGGGGCCGCGCTCTTCCCGCAGAGCATTTAAATATAGACAACAAAGGCTGCTTGTTGACATCTTTCAAAGACCGGGCACGTCTTTTGCGGTCTGTGCTGTCATTTATAAGAAAAAAACCAGAGTTATTTTAGGATGTGGGTTGTTCCTTGTGCTGTCAGTGGGACAACGCTGAGAAATGGGCACCTTGCAAGTCATCCCGTCCTGCCCTTGTATAGGCAACATTCACTTGGAATGTGTCACGATTTCTTTGCATAATCTGTTAATTCTTGCTCTCGAGCAATTGTAGTGATTCAGAGGAGCCACGCGCACGACAAATTATTATAGTTAATGTGAAATCTGATGAGAAGGGGAGCGGAAAAGGTGACTGCCCACCCCTCGATGTTTTTATCATGTGGCAACGGCACTGGCTTGCAAGAGTAAAGCTTGGGAAAGAAAACGCTTGTGATTCAATGTCGAATGTAAATGTCATTAGGATTTTGTCTCTGGTCTGGATTGCTCTTGTCCTGTAGCTGAAAACACCGTTTTCTGCCTCTAGTATGATGTTAAGGTGACTTTCTCATGTGGGTTTTCCAGCTGATGTTTGCTTGGGGGATAAAGAGGAATGGAGTTGATAGAAAAGCAACATGAAAGCTTTGTATGGGGGAGTTCTGGAATTTCCAGATGGGGCCATCTGAATGTGCATTTGAAAACCAGTATCCGTCTGTCCTACAGTGCTGAGCTCCCAAACCACTCTGGAATGAGGCTTTTCAGCCTAAAGCCTTGGCCATTAATGCAGAATGTTCCTGTCTCATGCAGGATGTTCGAGCATAAAATGAAATGCGTTGCTCCTAACTGCAACTGGAGGAGCTTTTTCTCAATTCTAGATAGACTAGTGACATGAAGTTAAGTCACCAAGTAGCTGAGGGCTGAAAAAAGTGTGCTTTTTGGTTGTTTTTTCAATTAAAACCAATCCTTTAAGTCCCTGTTAGTAACATGTGAACTTTGTACGTGCAGGGCAGTATGACACTCGATATCTTTGCAGCCCGCGACGTGGCGAGTCCTTTTTCCTGCGCTGTTCCGTTCTGTGACGTGCGTAGATACGGTGGGCACGTTTATCTTCCAGTGACATGAAGCAGCTGGCGAAACCGAGTTGGCAAAACGTTATTTTTGGATGGGCCAAGCGATGGGCTCGTCCGTGCTCGAGAGCGTTTTGTGACGCAGCAGTTGGGTTCTCATTCTTTTTGTGTCTCCGGTCATGAGCACCTACGAGCTGGGTAAACCTGCGGCTGCCAAAGTCATTGCCTGTTTTACACAGGGAACAGGAGTAAGTAGTTCTGGGTTGTTTTCGTGTTGAAGAATATGTAGAAATAGACCGAATATGACGTCTGAATTACAGAAAATCTGAAAAGTATCTGTTTGTTGTTTTAGGATTTATAACGTACTTTTCTTGTGTGATGCATCTGTTTTGCAGGTGGTATTTATTTTATTAGAAAACCGTTTTGCATACTTGAGAGAAAACAAGTTTCACTCGCCGTTGTGTATGGGTTTAGATGAAAGATTCAGGCAATGGCCTGATTTTACAAAACCAAACCATAACCTGCTGTGCGCAGCGTTTCTTTATCAAAAGTTAGGGAGCTCTGGATCCTTTTTCCTTTTCATTTTTCCCCATCTGAAAAGCTGATATTGACCGAAAATTCTGAGTTAAGAGAAAAGTCACAGGATGAAAATATTTCCAGGCTGAAATATGAGCTGTTGGACCAAGAAGAAATACAAGCCCTGACCTGGCTGGTCCCTTTGTGTCCCCAAGGGCCGCTACTGGAGGTGGTTATTAGTTGCTGACTGTTTATACGCTCTGTTTTCTGTATTAACCAGAAGTCCAAGAAGGGAGCATGGACCAGCCCAGCGGGAGGAGTTTCATGCAAGTTCTTTGTGAGAAATACAGCCCTGAGAACTTCCCGTATCGCCGTGGACCTGGTATGGGGGTGCACGTCCCCGCCACCCCCCAGGGGTCACCTATGAAAGGTGGGGTTCTGGTCCTCCTGAATAGCCGTGAGGTTCTGGTTTCTTCCTTATTCTTGCTTGTGTTAAAAGAAGAGTTGCCCTGAACTAACCGAAAGAAGATAGATCGTGATGTATTGTAACATGTCTCTGAGAGGCTCGACTCGAACGAGGACAGAAAGTTGATCTAGTGATCTAAGTGGTTACTGTAAAAAAACCCCAAGTTTTCTCCCCGTGTCATTGCCACCATAACAGAATCAGAATCCTGTCAAGGAAAGCTGGAAATAAACCCTCCGCAGTGCTGAGTTTTGGGGGTTCAGCAGTCTCCAGAGCTTCTTTTCTTCAGAATAGAACTGGCTATTTTATTAGTGCCTGCAACAACATAAATTTTGACAGAGGTGGCTTAGCAAATACACAACTCTGATGTTAGTGTTTGGTTCT
This sequence comes from Pampusana beccarii, assembly GCA_013399365.1. Taxonomy (NCBI): domain Eukaryota; kingdom Metazoa; phylum Chordata; class Aves; order Columbiformes; family Columbidae; genus Pampusana; species Pampusana beccarii. Next base: position 403,386 of record VWYH01006707.1, on the reverse strand, counting down.
TGGTTTATACCCATGAGATTCATGTTTATCCCACCAGAACTGCCTCTTCTTTGTGTGACCTCTTGCCCATCTTGATCCGTAAGAGGAGTTTAAATTTCCGTCAGGTCCGTTTGTATCATAACCAGCCCCAAAGGGGAAAATAGCCACGCAAGTCAGCAGGATGAGGTTTACAGTGACTGAGTTTGACAGACGAGAAAAAGGGCCCGAGTTCAGCTGAGGATAAAATGCACCACGTGTCGCTCCAAATTAACACGAACAGAAAATTGGCCTGATGGAATATTGAGTCAGTGTCCTCCCTCCTGCTTACCTGAGCTGTCTGGATGCTGAAAAGAGGGCACGTTTGTCTTAAAATGTGACCGAGACGTGACTTAGGAGTACATCGTGACTAATGCCCAAAGTGCAACATTATCCTCTAAAGAAGCCAAATGCTAACAAGCCAGGAAACCTGAAAACTCAGATCGCTCCAGATAATTGTGTTCTGCTAGAAACCCTTTTTAGTCGTGTAGCTGTCAAGTAGTAAGGAGAAAAAGGGGCCACCTTTTTAGGAAGAAGCTTGTTGTTAAATTCTAACAGGTTTTGATACTCCGCAGAGGCGGGAGAGCTGTGTTGTGTGTGGAAGAGTGTAAGACTGATGCCTAAATGTGGATTTCTAGTGTTGAAATGGTTTCCTGTCACAAATCCACAGCCTTTAGCTTTGTCTTGACCCCCGGCAAATCGGGGTGTGTCGAGATGCAGGTCCTGTGAAGCAGCCGTGAGGACGCTGACCTGCACGAGAAGGAACTAGAGCAAAACCAAAGCAGGAACGTAAAAGGCCGAGCAGAGACCTAAGTTTTTCCAGGATGTAAGAACGCTAAACTTTCTACATAGTTCAAAAGGGAAAGCTTAGGAAAGAAATGGATTTTTTTGCTGTTCTTAACCCCAAGTGGGCTGAATACAAGAGAATAAGGCAACTAATGGTCAGCCTAGTCCTGTTTCCTATCTGCACCAGCAGATGCCTGGGGAGGAGCGTAAATTCTGGCAAGAACTGATATGAGGCAGACTATAAACTACAAAGGCCTGTGCGTAAATTGTGAAATTACTGGTCGATCTGTTCTTTTCCCGAATGTCACGTTTGTTTGCGCTTCTGCAACTGAGCGGTGCAGTGCTGACCAGAGGGCGTCTTTCCTTCCATCCTGTTTCAGATCGGCTCAACCTGCCGAGCGTGCTGGTGCTGAACAGCTGTGGCATCACCTGTGCGGGGGATGAGAATGAAATCGCTGCCTTCTGTGCCCACGTGTCCGAGCTGGATCTTTCTGACAATAAACTGGAAGACTGGCACGAGGTAAAACGTTCACGTGTGCATCTTCCTGAATAATTTGATGGCTCTTACTACGAATGCAAACTCATCGCAGGTTATAAGAGTACTTTGTTCATTTAAAGGAGAGAGATTTCCGTTGTTGTGGCTTCATTCTCATCTTTGAAGCTGATGCTTATTTACTTCAGCAACAACTGAGCAATAAGTGTGATTAATTAAACCCATTTGGGGAGTTCACTCCATTTATTTCCTGACTTATGATCTTGGCCTGTGGGTGACAAATACATGGAGGTTTTTTATTGCGCAAAGCACCAGAACTGGCGTTTCTAACATCAAGAGGTTAATAAGCAGTGTGGTTTTCAACCGAGTAAGAAGTAATGGGAGTAGATTCCTAGGTTTGCCACTGATTCCATGATGCTGGGCAAGGATTTATTCTCTCTTGGCTTTTGTTTCCCTATCAGCAAACCAGGTTTAATAACATTTACCTCAAAGGATATTTCCGAGGCCTCATTAATGAATGTTAAATGCTATTGTAAAATTCTCTGAAGTGCTTGGATGAATTATGCAAGATAAATGCACTGTAATACGAGTAAAACAATGGCAATCTGTTCAAGTGTCGTTACCACTTCTTCATTGGCTCATGCTCTGCTGTTGTGTGATAGCGTTTATTGTTGAAAATACATGGAAAAGAACGGGACGTGCAGCATAAAAACTACCGTGTGTTTCTGTTGCGTGAAACTCCTGTGTCTGAAAATAGGTAGAGAACACTGTGTTTGCAGAACGATCCCATCTCTGGCACGGGGTGGCGAAGTCAGAAGTGGGATAGGTTTCCTTGTTCCCGTTATTTCTCTGTTAATCTGAAAGGTATTAACTCAGTGGGTGGGGAGGGAACCTTAGGCTTGTCTGTTGAGATTAAAGCCACCCGCAACAGATAAATATCCACCCAGCTCTTAAAAACTGCCGGTGATGGGGATTCCAGATCCCCAGGTAGCCTGTTCCCATGCTTAGCCAATAACCCCATAGTCTAAACTACGTAACTTAAGTCTCCCATGCTGCAATTTAAGCAGGAGCGTTCATCGCTGTTTCTTATACGACAGCCTTTTATACCCACGAACAAGAGCTTTTGTGTCTCCTTTGCTATTTTAGTGTAACACTGGAACAATCCAGTTCTTCCTAGGCCGCTTTTTCTAAATCCCCTGTTGATGTTGCTCGGATGTCGTTCCAGTTTGTCTGCTTCGTTCCTAAGGCACAGCGCCCAAAACCTGACAACACCTAAGATGAGGCGAGAAGGGAGGCAGACTAATTACCTCCAGTTCACTTAATCATAATAAGAGGACTACAAATTGATCACCTGAATAACCTGTTCCCGTATCCTTCTGTATTAGCAGTATCTAGGTCAGCACCTACCCCGATCACACACGTATCCCGTTCTGCAGAGCTGTAGAGTTGACGTCTCTGGCTTTTCTTTTGCTCCATCTTTCTTCCTTCCCTCTCCGCTGCTTTGCCTTCAGGTGCACAAAAAGAGAAAGGAGCCGCAAGCAGAGTTACCTGAGCACTTGGATCGATCGTAAGCCGCTCTTTTCTAGCGGAACCGAATAAGAAATTCACTGTATGCATAGAGGGAACGTCTCTCTGTCTTTTCTGGGAGCACTGGGAAGCTGAGCAGGTGATCAGGGTGCTGATCGTGAACTCAAGAGATGTGCCCATTGCTCCCAGTTAAAAGAGGGGTACGGGGTGCTTGGTGTCGAGGTGGATTTTATGGCCTCTCCCTAGAGAACATCTTTCTCTTATCAAGCTGCTTAGAGAGTGGAATTAAATGAACTGTTGAGAGGAACGAGCAACAAACCAATCAATCTACATCAGTGAATGGAGTATGAATTACAGGTAGTTATCCAGAAAGCTTACTTTTTTCCCCATATCATTTCTTCGGCTTGCGGTGATTCCGAAGGGCTTTCTTTTAGGAGAGGGGATATTATGGCATGAGGTCTGATTACTGCCTGATATGCATTTCTTTTTTTCTCTTTTTTTTTTCCCTTCTCACTTAGGTCAGTAAAATTGTGTCCAACGTTCCCCACTTGGAGTTTCTAAACCTGAGTTCCAACCCTCTCAGTTTGTCGGTTTTAGAGCGGAGGTGCGCTGGCTCTTTCGCTGGCGTTCGCAAACTCGTGCTCAACAACAGCAAAGCTTCTTGGGAAACGGTCCACACGATCCTGCAGGAATTACCGGAGTAAGCATCATCGGGAGAGAAAAAGGGGATTTCTTCCTTTGGGAGCTTAGAAACTGGTCAGGTGAATGCTTGATATCGTGTGGTGCTGCAAAGCCTGGGTCTTCTTGGCCAGATCTAAATACAAGAGGTGGGTCATCACCCTGACAATGTAGGAGGTGACACGTTTTCCTCTGAGTCACGAATGGGGCAGCGCCTACCTGTACTAACAGCTTTTGAATGGAGCGTAAGCCTGAGGGTCTGGCCGCTTGTCAAGTCATATTTCAGCGTGCTTTTTTGTGCAAAAGTGTGGATTTCTGTGGCTTAGCCACGGTCCACCTTGGCAGTGGCATTCTGCTTCCGCAAACGGCCTCAGTGGCTTCGCTTTGATTACAGATTCCTTTTTGTGTGGCTTTGTAAGCGGAGATGATGACAGCAGTATATCCTGCATGGCCAGTCCGGGGGATTAGGAGAGCTAGTGTAGTTGTTTGAAAATTTAGCAGGACGTCATCTGTGTTGTATAAAAACACCTTTTAAAAACAAGTGGTGAGCGCTGAAGAACGGGTGCCGATCACCTTTGCGGTTTGGGTGGTGGCTTGCTGGGCACAAATGTGGAACAGCACCTTGAGTTATCTATTACACAATTAATACTGGGAGGCTGGGGGGAGGCCTAGAGGTGTTTTTAATCTGTGGGGGATTTTTAGGAATGGGAGCAGAGCTATAGTAGAAACACTCCAAAGGTCTTCTCTACACCAAGGTTTCAAATTGCATGCGAGCTGTCACAGAAGGTCCTGTTAGAATTGCATACGCGTGTCCCTGTACCTGGAGAGCAGCCTTTTCTCAAGGTATGTTGAGATGATGATTCGATCTTTCTTCCCTGTGCAGCTTGGAGGAGCTCTTCCTGTGCCTTAATGACTACGAAACAGTGTCTTGCTCTCCGGTTTGCTGTCAGTCCCTCAAATTACTCCACATAACTGACAATAACCTTCAAGACTGGACTGAAATTCGAAAACTGGGAATTATGTTTCCGTCGCTGGACACGCTTATCCTGGCTAATAACAATCTCACGACCATTGAAGAGTCAGAAGATTCCCTAGCGAGGCTGTTCCCCAACCTGCGATCCATCAATTTGCACAAGTCAGGTGAGAGCCTGGAAGCAGGATGATGCTTTTTTGTTCTCAGCGCAAGCGACAGCCGTCGATCCGAGTCTTTCCTCCTGAGTTTCTAAACCTAAAACGCACTTGGTTTGTGCTCTTTGAAACCTTGGGACGGTCGCTGCTTGGGCAAAGCTGTGGGTAGCCTGCAGAACCGAAAAGCTGTTGAGAAATGTCGTGTTGAAGTCCAGTTTCCTAATGGTGCTAATGCAGGGCCGCACAAGCAGATGTTCTGAAGCGCACTGAGCTGAAGGATGTAGTGTTAGGAGGGCAAAAGAGGCAAGAAATCGGCTTGCCTGTCTCTGTGGGCTTTACCTGCAGCTTTTGGTAGTTAGTTGTTATCTAAAAGATGAGTCAGAGTAGCATGGACTGGCAGTTACTCAAAAAGAGCTGGCACAGGTTTTTTACATTAGTAGTTTCCCCTCTGTTTCTGTCCCTGCCTCGGGTGCTTCTGGCTGGAGGAGGATAAATAAACGTCTGGCAGTGGAGGGGATGAAAGAATCCCATTTGCCTTTTATTCCCTCTTTTATCTTGGGTAAAATGAGCGTATGTGTAGGTATGTGGTGTGTGAGGGCCGAGCATTCACCAGCAAGAGCTGTTTGTCATCTGTGCTCGGTTATTAGAAGCTCACCACAAGTTCTGCTCAAGTTATACTCAGCCCCAGGGAATTCTTCAGCCAACGCTCCAGAAAGAGAAGCAGCATTTGGTGTATTGGGAAGGGCACCCGGCGCTCGGAGAGACGGAGCTACAGGGCAGGTCGTGTTGGAGATGTCACGTACGCCAGGAGTTCTGCAGGCGTATTTAATGCATCCTCACCTTCCGTTCTTTACGGCTTTATATGCTGTGCAAGCAATAGGTGTTAGACAAGGTAGGGGGATCTTTATTAACATGCTCTGCGGTGTAAGCATCAAGGAATCCCTATAATAAAAGCTTAGTGTTAACTAGAGGAAGGAAAGCCTGTTAAGCTGGATTTGAAAGCACCGTCTCGCTGAGGAGCAAGCGCTCTTGTGGTGAGTAGTTTTGCAATGCTGATGCCAGGTGTTTAAGAACTGTTGATCAAGTCTTGCATTTGGATGTTTTGGGGGCTGAAAGTCGAACAGAAATCCTCTTAAACATAGGTGATCTTGGCAGAGGTGTTTTGAGTGCCATGATACTTAGAGGAGTTTTGTTTCTGCTCTGAAAAGAGCCCCTTCTTCCAAGTTGTGGTTGTGACACGGTTTGGGCTTGGACTTGGCTTTTCCTGACAGCCCTAGCTCAAGTCAGACCCCTGCTTCGGTTAGACCGGATAATTTTTCTGGTTTTTCTTTGTTTCACGTTTTCTGTATTGTGTGGGTGAAGCTGTTGCACGTTGTTCAGCAAACCCAGGAACGGCCATCGGAAAAGCATCATGGTAAATGTTCTGCAATCGCAGCAAACGGAAGCAAAGACCAGTGGTGTTGATCTTGCCGTGTAATCAGGGCTGTGCTGTTGCACAATCCTCAGCTTTTTTATTTTACCCTCTCTGCTTGCCTTGTTATCCCAAATGTCAGGGCTTGAGGGGGCTGAAATTGAGTTAAAGCCTTTTTCATTAAATGGCTGGATGGCTTCTGGGACTGTTTTCCTGTAGGGTCATGGGTGGAAATGAGACCCAGGGTGGTCATGTGTGCAAGGTAGGGCCATTTGATGGCTATTTAGTGATTCTTAGAATGACAGAAGTCCTGATGACTTTAATACAACTTAAGGCAGCGTCCCTTTATAGGTGCAACCATCATAACTGATGCTAGTGAGGCCGAAGACCGAATGGTCCATAAAAAACTAACCTCCCTAATCAGCCTTGGAGATGATCCTTCTAGACTTATAAAACAGCATGAGAGAATTTAAACTATTCTGTCTTGGAAGCGACCAAAGTAGATTTTTTTACAGCACATCGCGAGCGAAAAGCTGACTTCTCAAAGGAGCGGCAGCTGATGCTCGCCTGTCACGTACGTTCTTTGGCTGTGTCTGATTATCGCGGATACATAATGTATTGTCTGCGTTTGTTTAAGCGAGTCTTTTCTTCTGAGCAGGTCTGCATTGCTGGGAAGACATTGACAAGTTAAATTCTTTTCCCAAGCTGGAGGAAGTGAGGTTGCTCGGAATCCCTTTGCTGCAGTCCTACACCACCGAGGAACGCAGGAAGCTGCTAATAGCCAGGTCTGTTGGTTGTTTCTTCTGCTCAGCAGAAGCGCGACATGGCAATGAACGGCTGGGTAATTGGAGGAAGAGCCTGTTAGGAGATGGGGTTTTGTATTAATTCACCGCTCAAAAATATTGGAGTTTTTGTTGCTGTGCGGGAAAGCGGGAGTAGTGGAAATATTAAGTAAAACTCCCCTACTTGTCAGAATTGTTTTGAGTCTCACACACGCGATGCAGACACGAAAATGCTTCGTTTTGAATGTGCTTGGAGAAACCACGTGGAATTTGCCCTGTCTCTTGAGGGGACCGAGGCGTAAGCTACGCCTGGCGTTGATGTTGTGGCACCTTTGATGGTGACTGCCTTGCCGGTCCCGTTGTCTGGGTTCCCCGTCTTGCCGACTGTATTTCTCGGTGTCTGCGCGCAGGTTGCCGTCTATCGTGAAGCTCAACGGAAGCATCGTTGCCGATGGGGAGCGAGAGGACTCGGAGCGGTTCTTCATCCGATATTACATGGAGTTCCCGGAGGAGGAGGTCCCGTTCAGGTGGGATTTCTTTGTCGTGGAACGGAGAGCAGGGGCAGAAGGGCGGCGAGGCAAAAGGAAAATTGAATGAGCAAATGATGTTACATGGGAAATCTGGGCTAGCTGTTCCGTGAACAAAACCATCCCTCGCCTTCCTCCTGTCTTGCCTTCCTCAATCTGTTTTAGTTAATGTCGTTACATTCGAGCGTTGTCTGATGGCTTGTAGAATCACTTCTGAGTCTAATTAAGTCTTGAAGTGTCCGCGTCAAGTGCCATTAAACAACATGACCGTTCAGTTCATGATCTTCATTGCTTCCTGGCCTCCCCAGTGGCCGGCTTCATAATCCACCCGTGTTCGGGGCTCCCCAAAAGCCAGTACAGATCGTGCTCTCCGGTGCCAGGCCGGGGCGTCTAATTCTGTTGACCATCTGCTGTGTGGAATGTGACTGGCAACGGGAAGCTGTCCCCTCACTTTCAGGCTCGCAGATCACAAGTCTGATGGTTTTTCTTTGCCAAAAAAGTGTGCCCGATGATCCGTTAATCTTGGTAAACTAATGAACTTAGACAGATGCTGTTCAGTCTGTATCTTCTCTGTGCCAGCATCTACTTACTGCTTCTTAATAGGCTGAGGAGGGGTCACGGAGCATCGAGTCACTGCATTTACACGCCTTTTGCCCTCGAACCCTCACGCGTTTTTCAGGCAACAAAGCTTCGTAGCCCTTTTTTTACAGAAATGGGGTAGGACTAGAGTGTGTGTGTGTGTGTCTGCTCCGTGTTTGCTTTGGCTGGTCAGCGCTTCCTCCAGCTTAACTCTTAGGTGAAATATCTCTCGTTTTTCGAAAGCGTTGTGCGTCTGACCTGCCAATACACTGAGGGCACGGGAAGGCTGCAATGGGGAACGAGGGCGTGATATTTTGGATGAATACTAATAGGTCCAGCAATTATACTATTTGTTAAAGGCGTACTTGGGTCAGTTCAGAGGCAAAGGGTACGGATGTAGTCAGGGAGACAAGACAGCTGGTGATCCCTCGTGTGCCTTTTTCTGAGGACAAGTCCTGGCTTGTAATTTTAGAAGCCCTTGAAGCGGAAAAATTGAAAGAAATATTGGAAGGGATAGCAGAAGAGGTGGAGAATGCAGATGAGAGGAAGGGGAAAGCGGGACAGCGAGCTCGTGGCGCCGCTCCCAAAAGGGATTATTTCCTGTTACGCTTTATTTCGATGAAAAGTGGTTTGTGTCTCTGCATTTGTGGCTCGAGAAGGGGAGAATCGCGGGGCAGCTGAGCCCAACAGCTGTCCCGGACCCCTGTATTTTTGAGAGGGTCACAGTGGGGTGTAGCTTTAGACACACGTGATGCTACGGTAGGACATGGGCTTTGGAAACAGGCTGTGCGGACCCCCAGAGTTACACTGGACTTCATACAACCGGGGTCGCTTTCCAGCTGGGAGCTCGTGTAAGAAATGGCGAATATCTCCTGCAAAAAAGCCGGGCTGATCTTGACCGACACGCTGGCTTGATGCTCTTTTGGTAAGATACAGGAGACTTACCCACCCTTCTGGTTTCTCAACCTTTAAATGCTGTTACTGCCCTTTTTGTGGTCAATGGGCTCTTTGTCTGAATCCCTTCATCTGTGCAGCATTTCCAAGAGAATTGTGCGGCTACTAAAGAGGGTTGTTCTGTTCGGGAGGAGTTTTGTGCCGCTACAGACTGTTTTCTAACAAGGCTGCAGATGGCCGAGAGTGTCCCTGGTGCCGAGGGCCGGGTTTCAGCCCTGTAGGAAGGGAAACCTGCCATTCTTTGCAGAGGGATTTTGTGCTTCTAGCTAAAACTTCCCCATCTTTGCTCCCAAATCCGACGCGGTGTCTCCGAAGGTGGTTTGTAATTAGAATCTAATCAGGACATGTTGTTGCTGGGGGTACAGCATCTGCATTGCAGTGCTGCCTCGAACCGGGGAAGAAGACAGACTCGGGCATGGAAAACTTATGAGTTTAAGCGCCCCCCTTTGGGGTGTGTCGTGCGATAAGCGATCGGAACGCTCTGTCGTGACAAACCCCCCCCATTTGCACCGCGTGTCTTCGCAGTCTGCCGCTCAAATGCGCCAGAAAGGGAGGGAAATGGCAGGAATGATTTCTCGTTGGGGATGCTGTGGGTTCGAAAGTGTACAATCCAATATTGACTGTCTTCCTGAGTGATGTCTTTGTGTCTGCTGGTTTTTAATGAGCCCTCTGCTTGGCTGGTCCGCTGTTTATCTGCAGAGTATCAGAGATGCTGTTAGCCAGGCTCAGTTCTTCAGCATCCTCTGCTCTGGCAGCCGGCGTCTGCCAGGGCTGATTATGAAGGTCTCCAGGGTGCCTATTATCGGGGTACAAAAGAGCTGTGTGCCTTCGTCCTCATTGATTCGAGGGAAGCCAGGCTCCCGACTTCCCTCGCAGGCTGCAAAGCTTGTTCTGCGCTTCCTCGACCTGAAAAAAATCTAAGACATCATCCCCCGACCCTCCGCATATTTACAGCGTGCGTTTGGGTCACCTTAACCCCCTCGTGGCGCTTCTCTCTCTCACCTCGCTTGAAATTTGTCCCCCTCTTTCTACCCTCCCCACCATCAGCCCTGTAGCTTCCTTCAGCGCGCGAATCGTGGCAGCGCTTCTGGTCGGCGCGTGAGGAATGGTTGCGGGTCTGCAGCAACGCGGTCCTCCCCGTCGGCGACGCGTTGGCGAGCCCTCGCTCTTACGGTGGGTAAAATCGGAGGAGCGCCTTGTCTCCTCTGAGCGGTAATGGCTTTTCCGAATAAACCGGCCTGATGCTATCGGCCAGGCGGCTGTGGGAGCGGGGTACCAGCCCAGCCATGGGCGCTCCGCTCCGCTGGAGTCTCGTTTTGTCCCCGAGGCTGGGGAAATCCTAGTGCGTTGTGGCCTTTACCTCATTTCCCAGCAGACAGAGGCTCTGCTGTTCTCCAGGAACATTCCTGCCTTCAGCAGGACTCCCTGGGGCCGCCCGGCCTGCCAACTCCCATCATCTCTCGACAGGGGCCGTGACACTGCACCGATCGCATTCAGCTGGGGCTCGGATGGCGAACAAAAAGAGCTTTTTTTACAGCGCGTCCTGGAGGGCCTCTGAAACGCTACCTTTTCTCGGCGCTCCCGATCTTTGTCGTTTCGGTCGCATTGTGGTTTGTGTGGCCGTTTCGCCCCTTTCCCAGCCAGGCAAGGGAGATGCGGCTACTGAAGTTCCCATGTAGTTTTAGAGCAGGTGTGAAGGATCGGTCGGTGAGAATCATGTCAGGGATTGGAAGGGACCTCGAGAGATCATCCAGTCTGATCCCCTCTTTGTTGTGTCCTTTTTATTGTCAGCTTCCAAACCATGCGGCAGCTCCCCCTGATTCGGTGATCTCGGTGATCCCGTGTAACATTTGGGACCCAGACGGGGTCTTGGAAAACACCAGGAATGTCTGAAATTTGCTCAGGCCGTGAAGCCACGAATAGACTGAGCGCCGTGTCCTTTGTGCGAGCGGCAGCTTGGTCAGCGTGCTCTCCATGCTTTGTATTTTGCAGCCTTGGCTGATCGCAGCCAAAATGGGGTAATATCAGGGTAGTATCACAATGCGAAACAGATTGTGAGACGTGCGTTGGTGGTGCGAGCAACTGAACCGTAACTCTGGACTTGTTCGACTTTTCAGGTATCACGAGCTGGTCACGAAGTACGGGAAGCTGGAGCCCTTGGCCGTCGTGGATCTTCGGCCGCAGAGCAGCGCCAAGGTGGAGATTCACTTCCAGGATAAGGTGGAAGAGATGTCGATCCGGCTCGACCAGACTGTGGCAGAACTGAAGAAGCACTTAAAAACTGTAGTGCAGTTGTCGACGAGCAACATGCTGCTCTTCTACTTGGACCAGGAAGCTCCTTTTGGTCCCGAGGAGCTGAAACCCAGCTCGCGAGCGCTGCATTCTTATGGCATTCGGGATGGAGATAAAATTTACGTGGAACCCAGAATGAAATAGCCTCTCTTGACCCTGTGAGTGCACGCACGTGCGCACCCATTCCCCCCCGCACATGCATTAAGGAGTTTTTTGCGAGGTTTTTCTTTCAGTCGGTTGGTTGAGGTTTGGTTGCGTTTCTGTAGCAGGAGATTTCGTAGCCCGGAGGGAGCGCCCTGGTGTGAGAACCATGCCCGCCATCCACTGCAGGTGGCCTTGAGGTGACAATTGACTTCACCGCGTGTGTTTCAGTGTGTGCAATACCTTGATGTTTCTTTTCCGATGCTCCGGTATACTCGTGATTCGGCATGAAAGGTCAGTTGCTCAAGCTAAAGAACGCTAGGGCCCGTAAGGCAGAAGATAGCTCGGTGCCAAATTTGATCTGTTTTCTTTCTTTCTCTATGTTTTCGAGGTTTTGGCCTAGCTATCTTACTGCAGCTCGAGCTTGCTGAAGTATTTCATTGCAACTGGGTGCTGTCTCAACCTTTTGTTGCGCTGGAGTTCACTGTAAAGATCTAAACCAGTATTCCGCTTGATTCAGAGCTCAGGTACTTAGTGCATCCACTGAACTCCACTGGTTTGGTTTGTAGGAGTGCACAAAGTGGGGGAAGGAAAGAGACCTTATTAGAAAGAGACCATTTATTTTTAAAACGCACGCTCTGTATCCTTGATGTCCTTTTCTGATTTGTGGGAAAAGTTGTGATTTCTGTACTCATCTCATCTCACTGGCAGTCTGGAGGGGAAGGGCCCCTTGCTGTGCGCATTGCCGAGCGAATTTTGGAAAGCGGCGGGTGGGCGTTGAATTGGAAGGGCTTTTAGAGCCACAGATCCGAAGGGGTTGAGGACCACATTCCCCCGTTGGCCACGGATCATCCCCACGATGCTGAGGAGATCCTCCTGTGGGCACTTAGCGTTGTACCAGTTGGTGCTGGAAGTGGAATGGCTCAAATCGCTCTCCTGGAAGAGAGAATAAAGTTGAGAAGAGGAGACTGAGGGGTGACCTCATTCATGGGGATCAATATAGAAGGGGTGAGTGTCACGAAGATGGAGCCAGGCTCTTCTCGCTGACAACCAGGGACAGGACAAGGGGCAATGGGTGCAAACTGGAACACAGGAGGTTCCACTGAAAGAGGAGAAGAAACTTCTTCCTGGTGAGGGTGGCAGAGCCTGGCCCAGGCTGCCCAGGGAGGTTGTGGAGTCTCCTTCTGTGCAGCCATTCAAACCCGCCTGGACACCTTCTGTGTGAACTCAGCTGGGTGTTCCTGCTCCAGCGGGGGGTTTGCACTGGATGAGCTTCCGAGGTCCCTTCCAACCCCTCACATCCTGTGATTTAAGTTTGTGTTTGTTGTACCAGAACTATAACGTAGCACTTTCCCCAGGGGCCCTGGCCTCCCTGCTTAGGGTCCGAACGAGGAGAACGCGTTGGCTCGGAGCGATTTCTACAAGATGATTTACAAAGCAACTAGACTTACATTTATTGTAAAGCAGGTTTTCACTATCTATATTATCTTCTCCCCACACGCACTTTGTAGGAATCGCGTGCTGCTGCTTAAAATAACCCCCGTTTTCTACTGATTCCTTTGCGCTGGAATCCTTCCTTTATACCTCTCGTTTCGCTTTCCTGCATCCTGCCTTGCTCCTCTGTCCTCCTGACTCGTTGAAGACTTTACAGAATTCCTACTTAGAAGCAGTTGCATAAAAGTTTTTGAAGCTGCGCACTGAGGGCTCTGGTTACACGTGAACTTCTGACCTTAATTTTGAAATGCTCCCTTATCCCCACGTGCACTTTCTTGCCCAGGATGCTTTCGTCCGCATCCCCGAGCTCCTTTTTATATTCTTGGAGTGGTGTGTTTCTCTTCATATTTTACCTTCTCTTCGTATTTTACCTATTTTACCTGACTGGGGTGGGTCAGGATGGGGAGGGCATGAAGTATTAACTCATAGTCTTCAGGTTCAGGATGCGGGGACCGTTCGGAGAGGAGTAGTTCTGCATCTAGAGTAAAGATTAAAAATGGGAGGATTTAAGACATTTAAGTAATTTGTGCCTCATCCCCCTGCCAAAAATGTCAGTGTCCTGGCGCCGTTGAGATGAGCGATAGGAAACGGAGCCAGAACTCTTAAGCCAACACTTCTGTATGATATATACATACGTATGCATAGGAAAAGTTGTGTTTAATAAGATATTTTGTTATAAGACAAAGTTTTATGAAGATATGGTGGTTTAATATTTGAAGCCTATTTCTCCCCTTCCCCTCCGGTTTAAGTAAGTGGCTGCGCTGCGACGGGTCAGCGACCGATGGGGACGCAAAAGTATCTCTGACCTAAATCTGTGGAGCAGTAATTGCTTCTGTGGGTGTATTTATGGCATCGTAGCTGGTGTGAATGAGATGCTGCAACTATCGACCGAATTCCTCAGCACAATTCATGTCTCGCTTTCAGAGAAGGAGATAAACCACGACCATTAAAGAACCGAATGGGGTGTTAAAGGAGACCCAAGTACGTGCTTTTTTGCACCACCTTGCGACTTGATCAGGGGAAGGTTGTTTCTGGACGTCGCTCTCAAGGTTTTCTCAATCTCTCGTGGGCTGGAAACCAAAAATCTTGGTCTGCCTCCCAGGGAGAAACAGTCACGTCCACAAACCAGATGTGTCCAGGCGATAGACTTTGAAAAGTAGGGCTAAACGGTGCACTGCCGATGTGGCCAAGCTGGCTCGCTTTCCTTCGGAAATACCTTTTGGGAAAGGGTCTTGCGTGTGTGCCGTGTTACCGGTGAGCAGGGGAGCGCGTCCTGAGGAGAGGGGAGGGATTTGGGGCTGAGAATCCGGGAGGGTTCGATGTGAATCGATGCGATGCCACGAGGGGCCGCGTCCCGGTGTTATCGATGTGTACCCGCTTTACTCATCTTCCCTGGTTCTGTCGCGTTCCTTTGAGGAAACGGAATAACTTTGCAAGCTTCTTTAGCTTTTGGGTCACTTTTGTCAAGAACATTTGAGTTGTTCCTGCTGGTTCACGCGTACAAATCTGCGCAGCGGGCAAAGCGCCCGGTTCGGAGGGACCCCGGTGACAGCTCTATACCAAAGTGTGCTCAGATTAGGTGTGGTTTTGGATACGTTCCTATTAAATAGCCACGTTTTGAGCAGATGTTTGAGGCCGATGGCTTCACCGGCGATGTTATAAATACGCGACCGTCCCCTGCTCCCTGGGGTGGGATTTATAACCGCGTTTGCTGGGAGTTGATGGTGCAGCCCGCGGTTGCTTGGAGGATCCTCACCTAATGGTGCTCGTTGCTTCTGGGCTTCGTTTTGCTTTCACCTTCGCGGGTCTGCAATGGGAAGGAGGCAACGCCGTGGCTCTGCCTTTGCTCGCAGATGAGATTCTGTAGATTCCGTTCGTCTGCGGATTTGAAAATGCAAAAAAAAAAGCAGCCCAGAGGCTAAAATATGTATTCCTGCCTCATTTCGATGTGGCACTTTTGCAAGCGGTAGAGACGCCTTCCCCAGAGCAACGTTAGAGGGAATTCAGCCACTTCGGGCCTTTGCCTCTGTGATTGCTTTTCTGCAGTTACTGGAAGCTTCAAATATAATTTAAACATGAAGATCTATTCTTGCTCTCTATTAATGTAATTTTAAAGAAAAAGGAAGAACTGTAAGTCCGTCTCATTTTTTATTCTCGTTCGTCTCACGGGAAATATACTTTCCGCTCCCACAATTTGCCTTTGGTTTGCTTGCAGACTTAGCAGTGGAATTCAGGCCAAGTAGGTAATTGGTTTGGATCGGTTCAATAAACTTATGTAAGTTTTTACACGGAAAAAGTGTCCTGAGTTTTGCGCTTGTGTGTTCCCTGAAGCAAACCGTTTCCCTTTGACCTGCACACATCACTGTGGGATGGCAGCATCCCCTGCCCAAAGAAAATCGCCTAGAAGATAGAAAGTCTTCCCCAAAAAGCCTAATCAAACCTCATCAGTGTAGCCTCACCCAGCACGAACAGGACCAGAATATTAAAGTGACAAAGGAGATGTAATTTCACCAGTTTTCTCAGTCTTAGAAAACAAGGTGAGAAGAGTCGATTGATTTTTCCTGTGGCCAGTAATGTATAAAATGCATACGGGAGGGGAAGGAAGAGCCGAGGTGCATGGAGGGGCAGGCTGGGTGTAATCTGCCCCTGGTATATTAGTGCTTTATAATCCCCCTGCCCTCCTAAAATGTTTATTTTGAAAAGGGAAAAAATAATTTAAAAAAAAAGAAAAAATAAAGCATCCTGCTAGCAAAGCCGTTCCCGGAGGATAAAGAGAAGAAACCCGCGGGATTTGCTGATGCTCTGATGTGCTGAAAGGAACTTTTAAGGTAAGATGCAGCGTTTTGGGGGTGACCTTGCTAAACGCACTTCTAGGGGCACCGGGGTGATGGAAAAATGGGTTTCTAGGTGCTTCTTGCCTGGTCCCTGTCCTCTGTTCCTGGGTGAGGAGAGCACTGGGTGAGCTTTTCCGCTTCCACCTTTAAAAGCAGAGGTTACAGAAACCAAAGCAAGACTTGGATGGAAAAGCAACTCCATTGAAACGTCGGGGCACTGCCTTTAAGCCTAGCGCTGTTTAATGCTAATCCTGTAACATTATATAGATGGGGCTCTTTTTTTTTTTTGTCGCTTACACAAAGGAGGAAGGGGCTCGATTCTTCTGAAGTTTTTTTGTTTTCCTGCAGCGAAAAGCGATGCTGCGCAACACGACCGCGAGCCCGGCTCCGGCTCGCTGACATTTCCATCTGAATCCACCTCAAAGGAGCGAGCTTTTGGGGGAAGAAAGAGGCCTCTCTCCCTCTCCAGGCCAAAGTCTGATCTCCAGATTAGCTTGCTGGTTATCAGTAGAGGCGACGGTTGCGATTGCAGCTCAGCCCTGGAACGGCATTGGAGAAAACGGACTTTTCGATTGCGAGAGCGAGGGGACCGAGCCATCGTTCCAGTCATCAGCGCTAATTGCCAAAGGAGGACCGGCATGCTTTCTCCATTGACATAGGATTTCTCCCCGCTCTACCGAGATCAGTCTAAAATTTCAGACCCCATTACTCCTCTAGTCTACAAAACAGGTTGGTAACTTTTTTTTTTCCCATAGCTAGAAAATTGTATTTTTGAATGCCATATGTGAAGCAACATATTCTTTATCATCTGTCATGTTTCCCAGTCTCACTCTTATTCTCGTTCTGCCATAGTCTCCTCTAGTAGGCTTATATGAAGCTCCGTTGCCTGCTTATATGAAGCTGAGAAGGCAGAGAGGCTGGTATTGAAACTATAAGTATATATAAGTAATGTGGATATAGTTTGTGTCTGAAGCCGAGCACTCAGTATCTTCCTGGGAGCTCTGCCTGCACGTAACGAGAGGAAGAGATCGGCGAAGAAATCAAAGCAGGTGTTTTAGTGATGTTTTCTATTGGATTAATAATGAGTAACAAATTGCATTAGGCACAGAAGGAATTAAAGCTGGCGGAGGATTTCGCTTTCGTTTTCCCTGCTTCTCTCTCTGCCATTGATTCCTGTTCAGCAAGGAGTTGCCCAGCTGTGGAAATGTTTGTGCTTCTTGCACGCTCGTCGGAAACGGTAAGCGATCGTAGTGAGAGCAGCCAGCACAAAGGATTACTCGAAGCAGCGTCTGAAGCCGTTCGCCGGGTCTGGTGTTTGGAGCCGTATGAAGCTGTTCCCCTTGAAATTAGACAGAAGAATCCATCCCCGTGCTAAGCACATCGGGGAATCGCTCTTGAACCGTCAGGAGAACAGACGGCCCGCGGAGAGCCGGGGCTTATTCACAGCTTCCAAAACACTGCGTGAAATGAGCAGCAGCTCTTCCATGTGGCTTCGGGCTTACTTTGACCGTTTTACTTATCTGCTTTACTTATCGCACCATTCAACAGAGCCCGCGTGGGCGTTTTGGGTCCGTGTGGCGGGTGCGGGACGTCACCTCCGCACCATCCGAGTGCGGGCAGCAGCTCGGCGTCTCCCAGGGTTTGTGATGCGTGTCTGGGTCTCTTTCCTTCCTACAGGATGAACAAGCGATCGTTTCTCGGAGCCTGGGTGGCCCTTTTGGTGATAGCGGCGTGGCAGAGGGGTGAGTATCTCCTGCTCGGGTGCTGTGGAAAGGTGGTCTCTGTGCCCAGAGACCCCCGAAGGGCTCGGAAAACACACCCTTAGTGGGAGCAATGACAAGAATCGGGTGTTCAGAAACCGCTGATTTCAGGGTGAGCACGAAGCGGGGAATCGGCGCATCTTGGCGGTGCCGTTTTTTGCCCGAGTGATGAGTTTTCATTGCGGGAGATGGATCGGCCACGTGTGCAAATGGGACTCGGGTCATTGAGAGCGGTGATGGGGGTTGACATTGAGCGAGGAGCTGCCGTGCTGCGCTCAATACGGCGCTGGCAAAGCCGGCAGGGTAGACAGGCCAAGAAGTTGTTCATCTCGGTGAGCATTTTGCAATACGTGTGCATATATCGTCTATATGGCCGTGTGTGTGCACATGGGGTGGTCCAGAGGTTGCTATGAAACGTTTCAAAGGTTCAGCGTTTCAGGTTCGGATAATGAAGAATCTTCCAAATTTTCTATTAGGAATTCTGCATTGGGGAGTTAACGGCAGAATGGACAACGTATGTTAAGTATTGCAAAAGAGAGACAGAAATATTTATAAATTTTAAAGCATTTTTTTAAAATTTTTTATATGGTTTTAGTGGGTTTTTAAGGTTTTTTTTAATGGTTTAATGGTTTTAATGGTTTTTTAGGGTTCTTTGGGAGCCCAGACTGCAGCCCAACCAATGCTATTGCACAAGCACACCAGGTTATTTAAAGATCCTACTCTTATTCCTTTATACGAGTCAACATTTCTTCGTATTTTCACACCACAGCGTTTTCCCAAATCTGAACAAGATTAATAATAAATAGGAAAGCACATAAGAAATGACCTTATTTTATTCTTTGATGTGCTATTGGTTTAACATTGAACCACAAGCTTCTAGAGAAAAAAACACATCACTACAAGGGAATTATTTTTTTAAAAGCGACTAAAGGTACAACGTTGTGATGGGTTGGTCAGGATTCTTTTTTCAAAAGCGAGGAAAGGTAGGATGTTGTGAGAGTTGAGCAGGCTGACCAACATCCATCCCGCAAAGGGCAAATCGGGTGACCCGGAAGATGTTTCCCCATTCAGCTGCTGAGTTGCCATCAGGCCTTGAGTAGATTTTGCTGGGTGCCCTGTGTAAGAAAGAAGTAAAATCCATGCCCAGGGAGCATCCCCAGAGCCCGTGCTCGGTCCTTGCCATGAGGACTCTCCTCTCCCTCTCGTTCCAGCTCACGCCATGGCCAGTCTCTATCCATTCTGGCAGAACGACACGAAAACACCCAAAGTGGATGATGGAAGCTCTCCCGAGATCAAGATCTCCGTCCCGTTCATCTATTTCGGAGCCCCATACAGAAGCGTTTATGTAAGTGGGGAAGCAGACCTTCCCTTGATTCTTTTCCCTGCAATTAGCAGCTGCGTTTTAAACGTGCTCTCCCCGTCATCAGGAACCGCAAGATTTATTAGCACCTGCCTGACAAGTTCTTAGATTTCATGAACTGATAGGTTTTATGATTAAGAAAGTCAAAGGTAGATTTAATGGGCTAATGTTCATGGGGAAGAATATAAAAGGCAATAAATTTTCTTTGTAGGTGATTAAATGGTGCAGCCACGCTAAGGCCTTGACACAAGGAACATTATTCCTGTTACATGACAAGATACAAGAACATATAGGGCAAAAAAAAGGGCAATGGTTTGGACCTCTGTGTAGGTGCCCGAGACAGGGATGTTCTCAGATGGCCACCAGTGTCATTCAACCAGGTCTCTCGGTGGTCTCCAAACCCAGGGTCCCAACCCAACCGAGTGCCACCTCGCTCTGATGGATACCCCAACTCCATTGTCCCGTAGGAGCCCCGTTTTTCGGACTTTTCAGGGTTTTCTTCCACTTGGGGCTTCCTCAGCCTTTGGCCACCACTGGTGGGATGAAGTTGACCCTCTGCCGATGAGGAATAGTTTCTTGTGGTTTAGCACAGCATAGATTGCATCCCCATGCAGAATATACCGTTCCAGATCTCTTTGTACATCACTCCTTTCACGTGTACATCTCTCTGTATATCCTTGTAAAGACACACCTGGTCAAACTCAATGCCATGAGTTACGAATTAATCAATGACTGAAGAGAGCCGGTCAGGCTCTGTCACCCGGTGTCAATATTACGAGCCACCTTCTGCCTAAAAGCCACTCGTTTTCAGATAAACCAGCAGCTTTCAAGTTGCTCAGGCGGACGGGGGGGAAATCTCTTCGCGCAGGTCAACAACAACGGCGTGATCTCCTTCAACGCGCTGGTGAGCCAGTTCACGCCGGAAGCCTTCCCTCTGACGGACGGACGGGCCTTCATCGCGCCCTTCTGGGCCGACGCGCACAACGGCATCCGCGGGGAAATCTACTACAGGGAGAGCACCGAGCCCGAGCTGCTCAGGAGGGCGTCCAAGGACGTCCGTAAGCACTTCAGAGACATGTCCTCTTTCTCTGCCGTCTGGGTCTTCATCGTCACCTGGGAGGAAGTCACTTTCTACGGAGGGAGCAGCACCACACCGGTGAGAGCGATGGGCTGTGCTTCTCGATGGGTGGTGTTTGTCGGCCGAGTGTATGTCCATATATACATATTTATATAGATAACTACCCTGGGCCTTTGTGCATAAAACAGAGCGAGTTGCTTTGTCTTCTCTCCCCACAGTTCTCTTTTGGGCGGAGGAGCTTCTGTCTCGAGGAGCTGGCTCTGATAAACAGTTCAGCTCTTTTCCATTTGTTAGAGAGGCTCGAGATTTAATGCGTATTTTTTGCCAGTCCTGGCAGCGCTTGCAGGAAAGAAAAAAAAACCCCACACATACATATATATTTGCAGACAGCAAGCAATATAGAGATTCATGTGTTGCCTGAAGAATTACATTTGCAACACAACGCAATTTATTTTGTTATAGAGCAGTCTTCCCGGTCAATAGCGACCAGGGCTCCGGGTTAGCACGTGGAGTGGCACGATGCAACTTAAGCAGGAAATTCATCGCAATGCAGAAAAGCTGCAGTAAACAATTCCGCGGACGCGGCCTTGGGGACGCTGCGGTTACTGTTTCTCAATGACACCCGAGCAAACAGGTGCAGTTTCTGAGAGCCTCGTTAGATGGCTGGGGTGCTCAACGCAGGTTTGGCCGCCAGCACCGAACAGGGAGATGTTTGTTGTTCGTGTAAGCACGTCCTAAAGCTCCTGCCACCCACCTGAGGGACCTGACCGGAGCAGGGTTTGTTGCTCCATCGAAAAAACGTTGTTGTTGTGCTATCAAAGCCACAGTGTCTTTATGTTAGTGCCTTCTGATCTCCCAGCGGTGGGAAAAGACTTTGAAAAGGTGAGCGAGCGAGCCGAGGAGGTGAAGCGGAAACCAGAGCCAGGGAAAAGATGCAGGAGCAGAAACGGGTCCCCTCCTCAATCCGGAGGTGTTTGCGCTCACCTCGGCGCCACTAATCAAATGTAAATGGGAATGTAAAGCGGTGCAAAGTGACCCCCCAGCCCCTTGGAGTCTTCCCTTTGTCCAGCAGCACACGGGGACTGTTAGTAATGCAGGGTAAGACCTAGCACTTCGTACCATGAGACGATTCCATCCGCGCGCCTTGCCGTAGCGGCTGAGAAGCGTTTCTGTAGATTCCTTCACAGTTTGCAGAGCCAAGGTGGCTGGTCTGGAATAACTAAAAAGAGGGGCCGCCCAGGCCGAGATCCTGCTTGCTCAGAGGCAGGAATCGTGCGTCACGGTGTGGTCTGGGCCGGGTGGGGACGGGAAGGACGGAATAATGCCAAAAGCTGAGAGAAGTGATGGATCGTTAGTTCCCAGCGGTGACCTCTGCCGCTGGGTCTGCAGCAGCGAGGGGATATCTCCGGGGGAAAGGCCTTTTCTGTCGTTCTGTGCAACCACAAAAGGGAAGAGCTCGGGGCGCCACCGCCCTCAGCGATGGCAAAGCGCGTCCTTTTTACACGGGACCTGGGCTGGCAGTCGCCTGAATGCATCTGGGGTTTTGGGGGCTGGAAATGCAGAGTCATTTCGAGCGAAAGGAAGAACGCGAGCAGCAGATTGAGCAGGTACCGAGGGATTTGGCAGCCAAGCCAAGCGCATAATATCCGTGGTTGACTTGGATGTAATCCACTGTTAACAGTGTTGTAGGATATGAATGCGGAAGGGAAGCGGGTAAGATAATGCAGCGGGGAAGAAAGCCGTGGTGGGGTAATGGAAGATAACAGGTCATAACAACCCGAATTGTGCCGACTGCTTTTTCCCCCGTGAGCTTGTTCTCCTGCTGCCATCTATTGGCATTAAATTGGATCGGAGGCGGTCGTCTTGTCCTCCTTGGTGGTGGGGATGGGAGATGCTGTGTGTCAGGTCTCATGCGTTTCGGAGACGCGGCAGAAGGGCAGGGTGAGAAAAGCGCTCTCGCCTCGCGACCACGCTCGCCGTTTCCGACAGGTGAACACCTTCCAAGCTGTCCTGATCACCGACGGAGCGTCGTCTTTCGCCCTGTTTAACTACCACGAGATCAGCTGGACCACGGGGACAGCCAGCGGAGGGGACCCCCTGACCGGGCTCGGCGGGGTGATGGCGCAGGTGGGGTTCTCGCTCCCGGATCCCCATCCCTTGGCACTCGGTCTCTTTGGGAGGCAGACGAGTTGCTGTGTGCTAAGTAAGACTGTGGGTGGCTTCTGTCCCATTCCATCACCGAACTCATTCTCCTTGATGGTCACAACGCACTTCTGAAGGCTCTGGAGGGATCACATTCAGCTTCCAGCACTGCTGTGCAAGGGGAGTCGCCCTCCATCGCTTCCTCGCTCTATAGTGGCCGCTCAATACATACACCCATAATCTTATCTATATATGCATACATAAATGCGTAAATATCTATCCATACTGCTGTTGAACTTTTCACTCGCATCCAAACTACCTGATAACTGAAATGAGACTTTAAGACGAAAGAAGGTACGCTCAGGAGTTATTTTGGGGGGAAAAGAAGTGCAGAAATGCTTTCCCATAGCAAAGACGTGCGATGAAATTTGCTCTCTCTCTGTTTTAGGCTGGCTTCAACGGTGGGAATATCACCAACTTCTTTAGCATCCCGGGTTCCAGAACCCCCGATATAGTCAATATCGAAGAAACGACCAATGTGAACGTCCCCGGGCGCTGGGCTTTCAAAATAGATGGCAGAGAAATAGATCCGGCCAATGGCTGCAGCCTGAGAGGTAAGGGGGAAAATGGCTTTGCTTTTTTCCCACGTTTTGGGGTGCCGTGCAGCAGGAGAGCATCCTCGGCAGCGTACGTGAAGACGGCGTTCTCGGCTGTCGTTTGCCCCACGTCCCTGTTGGCGTTGTGTCACCCGAGGGGACGTCATCGCGCTCTTGGATGGCCAGACCTGGCTCACAAGGACTGTTTGCAACGAATTCTCAGCGTGGCGTTGCTGTCAGCCTCCGTTTCTGCACCCCAGAAGCAGAACCCCAACCTGGAGACAAGGGCAGGTGGTGCTCGAGTGTTTCACGGGGATAGAACGCCACCCAGCATCTTTTCTGTGATGCTGACAGTGCCAAAAAGAAGGATCTGGCAATGGCAATTTCCTTGTGGCACCGGAGTGGGAAAGCTGACGGTGTTGTCCCATTTCCCTTGTTACTGCAGGAGGAACAGCAGGTTTTCCGGGCAGGACAAATGTCCCTGTACCGGTTTCTGTGCGTGTGTCACTGACAGCGTGGGGATATGAAGAGGGTAATAAATGCCCACGGCGACTGCGGAGTGACTCTGCTGCAGAGAGATTATTGCATTATCATTTGACAAATAAAACTGTCAGGAGCGTTCGCTGTGCTCCGGGAGTCTTTCTAGTGAGAGAGACTCGTCACTTGCTGAAGGACACCGGAGGTGTCACCACTCTGAGACATGTGGCTGCTTTATGTCCATAGTTTAGGGCTCTACAAGACCCCGAGGCTCTTGCAGCCTCAGGGGAGGTTTCGGGTCCAACCGCCCCAGCTTCTTCCAGCTGCCGACCCCAGGAAGAAAGGCTGGGCTTTGCAAAGCCTCGGCTTTGCAGATAACTGCGGTGTGTGGTGATCCTACCACTGGATGTGCATTTCGCGGTGGACAGCGGGTCACCCTCCACGAGAGATGAAGCACAAGGCACCGAAGGCAAACGGAGAAGCCCTCACAAGTGGGTCTTGCTAAGAGGAGATGTTGCATGTTTCAGGCAAGTGGAAAATAGGGTTTTTTTGTCAGAGGCAGGGAAGAGAACGAGAAGTTTAGGAGAGGGTAATTCAGTCAGCGTGCACGGTGGAAGCCGCGCGTGTGAGAAGTGCGAAAGGCGACCATATGGAGGAGACGGAATCTCTCACGGGTATTCGCCGCCCTTGTTCTCCCGTCTTCTCTCCCGTCTCTCACCAGACAAACCTGCCTCCCTTTATAGTAGCGCCGTGTAACAAGTCCGCTCGGTCTATTGCTGTGCGATCGCTCGTTGTTTCCCCTGGTGTGTGGCGCGGATGTTACCGATCAACAGCTCTTTGGTTTCATAACTCCAACAAGCACTTTCCGAACGAGAGCGTCTTGCTTCTGAGCCGCTGACAGCATCGCAGGATCGTTTAGGCCTGAAAAGGCACTCAAGATCAGCAAAGCCAACCCTTACCTAGCACTGCCATGTCCGGCAGTGTCGTTCTTCGACCAGCAAAATTATGTGAATGGGGGAGTTATGGAGATACCTACAATGCCGTGAGAAGATGCGAGTACAGCGACAGCACTGGAAACGGAGTCCAAAAGGCGTGAGCTCTACCAGTGCATTTTCCCTTTGAGAAAACAGCACAAGTGGCTCTTGCGTCCTGCGATTCTGAAGTAGAAATAGGGTGGCGGGTGTCCAAAAGAGAAGGAATAGCTTTTAATGAAGCCAGCCTGCATGGTGCAGCACTGACCCCAGATTGGTGATGGCGGTTGCACCACCCCACGCACTTGTGGCACAGGTAGGACTTGAAAGGGACGCACGAAAAACATGAAAAACATGGAAAACGAAGCTTGCGATTGCAGTGCTCTGCCAAGTGGCTCCTGATGGGAGTCTGCAGAAAGAAAGCAGCCGAGAAGCCCCACAGCAGGGCGTTTTGGCAGCGTTCCTGACCATAGGGCCGTCAGACTCCCTGAGGACCGGCGCGATGCGGTCGGAGCGCGTCCCCCTGGTCAGAGCAGCGGTGTAGCATGGGTTTTTTTTTTTTCCTTTCTGTCGTTCTAGGACAGTTTCTCCGTCAAGGGGAGATCTTCTGGGACAGTGCCAACTGCACCACCAAGTGCCGCTGCCTGGACTTCAACAATGAGATCTCCTGCCAGGAGGTGGCTTGCGGCCCCTTCGAAGCGTGCGAGCTGAAGACCAAGTTCTTCCAGTGCGTGCCGGTGGAGAGCAGCACCTGCGTGGTGTTCGGAGATCCGCATTACCACACCTTCGACGGCTTCCTCTTTCACTTCCAGGGTTCCTGCTCCTACCTCCTCGCCAGGCAGTGCTGGCCAGGCTCCCAGCTGCCCTACTTCAACGTGGAGGCCAAGAATGAGAACCGAGGCGGCTCCTCCGTCTCCTGGCTGAGGGATGTTTTTGTGGAGGTCTACTCGCACAAGATCGTGCTCCCCAAGGGCAGCTTTGGGAAAGCGAAGGTAAGAGCCCCGCTGGAAGGGAAGGACTGGGGTTCTGGGGGACAGCAGGTGGCCATGAGCCAGCACTGGGCCCTTGTGGCCAGGAAGGCCAATGGGACCTGGGCTGGATGAGAAAGGGGTGCTCAGTAGGTCAGAGAGGTTCTCCTGCCCCTCTGCTCTGCCCTGCTGAGACCACATCTGGAATATTGTGTCCAGTTCTGGGCCCCTCAGCTCCAGAAGGACAGGGAACTGCTGCAGAGAGTCCAGCGCAGCCACCAAGATGCTGAAGGGAGTGGAGCATCTGCCGTGTGAGGAAAGGCTGAGGGAGCTGGGGCTCTGGAGCTTGGAGAAGAGGAGACTGAGGGGTGACCTCATTCATGGGGATCAATATGGAAAGGGGCAGTGTCAGGAGGATGGAGCCAGGCTCTTCTCGGTGACAACCAGTGACAGGACAAGGGGCAATGGGTGCAAACTGGAACACAGGAGGTTCCACTGAAAGAGGAGAAGAAACTTCTTCCTGGTGAGGGTGGCAGAGCCTGGCCCAGGCTGCCCAGGGAGGTTGTGGAGTCTCCTTCTGTGCAGCCATTCAAACCCGCCTGGACACCTTCTGTGTAACCTCAGCTGGGTGTTCCTGCTCCGGGGGATTGCACTGGATGAGCTTCCGAGGTCCCTTCCAACCCCTCACATCCTGTGATTCTGTGTGACTTGCTGGGTCAGCTCCTCTGAGGTGGCAACGAGACCGTGACGACAGCCCCGGGAGGGTGGGACAGCACTTCTGGGCCCCATGTGTCCCTCAGGGAAGGGGACACAGGTGACAGACCTGGTGGCAAATGCCCGTGGTTTACTGGCAGCTGTCCTGCCGTGCATTTCCTATCCCTGAGACCCCGTAACGGGGCTGCGTGTCTCCTGTCCACATCCCCGTGTAAGAGCTCTGCTATGTGCCACCTCAGTCATCTGGTGGTGTTCTTGCAGGTGGATGACTTGATGGTGTCTCTACCTATATCCCTCGAGCTGGGCGCAATAAAAGTCTACCAAAGCGGCTTGTCCACAACGCTGGAGACCGACTTTGGCCTGCTGGTGACCTACGACGGACAGCATTACGCCTCCGTCTCCGTTCCGGGCACGTACATCAACGCCACGTGCGGTCTGTGTGGAAATTACAATAAAGACCCCGAGGACGACACCCTGCGCTCGGATGGGAGGTTGGCTTCGTCTGCGCCGGACCTGGGCGACAGCTGGCGAGTGCCGCATCCCGAGAGAAAATGCTCATCCGGCTGCTTGTACAACTGCAGCCTCTGCGACGCCGCCACCGAGTCTCTGTATTTCACCTCCGAATATTGCGGCTTCATCAACAAGAGCGGCGGGCCGCTGTGGGAGTGCAATGCCGTGGTGGACCCCACCGCCTTCGTCCACAGCTGCGTCTATGACCTCTGCGGCGCGCGGGACAACGGCACCGGGCTGTGCCAAGCCGTCCAGGCCTACGCCGCCGTGTGCCAGGCCCTGGGCATCTCGGTGGGGGACTGGCGCGCACAGGCGGGATGCAGTAAGTGTTGGTGGGCTCGTGACGGGAACCAGAGGAGGGCGGTGGTTTTAGGGGTCTGCCCGGCGGGGCGTGAGATAAATGTGGAGAAATCTAAGGGAGGGGTTTGCTCAGGGCTGAGAGAGTCGGGTAAGAGGTGATTGATCCCTTATCTGCATGGGATTGGATTCTTGCGGCAGCAAAAGGGTTGCAGGAGTCAGGCAGGAGCCTCTGCAGACGGGTGGTTGTGCAATGAGCGACGGAGGCAGGATAAGCATAGGGGCTGACCACAGCCAGCTTCTCAGCCCACCCTCCTCACTTGCAGGATTAAATAGCTGTGGGTGGCTTGAGGGCACTGGGGCTGTTTTTTGAGAAGTTGTTGCTCGAGTGAAAGAAATGGGAGGAGGGAAATGAAGGGGCCGATTCTACTGCCACATGGGGCTCCTGGGTCATTGGAGTGACCTCATTGATGGGATCAATATGGAAAGGGGCAGTGTCAGGAGGATGGAGCCAGGCTCTTCTCGCTGACAACCAGTGACAGGACAAGGGGCAATGGGTGCAAACTGGAACACAGGAGGTTCCACTGAAAGAGGAGAAGAAACTTCTTCCTGGTGAGGGTGCCAGAGCCTGGCCCAGGCTGCCCAGGGAGGTTGTGGAGTCTCCTTCTGTGCAGCCATTCAAACCCGCCTGGACACCTTCCTGTGTAACCTCAGCTGGGTGTTCCTGCTCCGGGGGATTGCACTGGATGAGCTTCCGAGGTCCCCTCCAACCCCTCACATCCTGTGTTTCTGTGTGTCTCTGTTGCGGGTCAGTGGCAAAGCGGTAACCGGTCCCAAACGGTGCCGTAACAGCGTTCTCCTGTTGTTTGCCTCCCCTCTGCGCCCACAGTGACGTCCGTGCAGTGCCCGGAGCTCAGCCGCTACTCGGTGTGCGCCAGCAGCTGCCCCGCCACGTGTTCGGACCTCATGGCCCCACTGGCCTGCGCCTCCCCATGTGCCGAGGGCTGCGAGTGCGACCCGGGCCACGTCCTCAGCGCCGAGCGCTGCGTTCCCGTCCGGCAGTGCGGCTGCGACGTGGACGGCCGGTACTACGCGGTCGGGGAGTCGTTCTGGGCGGCGGCGGACTGCACGGTGCAGTGCCGGTGCGAGGACGGCGGGGACGCCACGTGCTTCAACACCAGCTGTCCCGAAGGAGAGGTCTGCGCCGTCGAGAACGGATACCGGGGCTGCTACCCCAAGCGGGAGACCGTGTGTTTGGTGGGGCAGAACCAGGTGCTGCGGACGTTTGACGGCGTCGCCTTCCCTTATCCGCTGGAGCACTCCTACATTCTCCTCAAAACCTGCCCGGACGCAGCGGACTTCATCGAGGTGGACATCAGCCAAAAGAAAGCCGGATCAGCCCCCGACGGGCCCCGCGTCCTGCGGATCCAGGCGGTCGGCCAAGAGGTGAAGATTGGAGGCACCGACCTGTTGGAGATCAAGGTAAAGGTGGTGATGTTTGGGTGGCCCACTCTCGGCTTTGGAGGGTGGGATGTGGGTCGGGAAGCATTTAACATTCCCAGTGTGGCACCAGCGGCAGACAGGAATGTCTGTGCGAAGTCACGTCACCCTCCCTGACGCATCTCAACCCACTTACTACTTGTAGGTGAACGCTTACGATGTGGAGCTGCCCTATTTCCATCCTTCCGGCCACCTGGAAATCTACCGTAGCGACAACGGCACCGTGGTGGAGTCTGAGGGGCTCCTGGCTATCGCTTACTACGATTCAGGCCTGCTGGAGATCCGCCTTTCCACCGCCTACTTCAACTGCACCGGGGGCCTGTGCGGCTTCTTCAACGACAACGCCGGCGACGAATTCTGCTTGCCCAAGGGCAAGTGCACGGACAACCTGGAGCTCTTCCTGGAGAGCTGGACCACGTTCGACGAGATCTGCAACGGGGAGTGCGGGGACCTCCTCAAGGCTTGCAACAACGACTCGGAGCTGCTCAAGTCCTACCGGAGCCGCTCCAACTGCGGCATCATCAACGACCCCACCAACAGCTCTTTCCTGGAGTGCCACAGCGTGGTCAACGTCTCCGCCTACTACAGGACGTGCCTTTTCCGCCTCTGCCAGAGCGGGGGCAACCGCTCGGAGCTCTGCGACTCGGTGGCACGCTACGCCAGCGCCTGCAAGAACGCCGAGGTGGACGTGGGTCAGTGGAGGAGCCACAGTTTTTGCCGTGAGTCCACCAAAGCTTTTAAGTCCGTGGGGTGGGCAGAAGGGGATGTAGACCCCGCCGACCACAGGCGGTGTTTTTTGTCATGGGCTTGCGGGTGTGCAGAGGCAGAGCTGCTTTTCTAACGCGATGCTAAAAAGCGCAGCCTCTCTTTCCACCCGCTTCTCGCTCATCTCCGGTGGGCAGCCGCTGTCTATAATGTGGACGTTTGAGGGAGGCATCGTTCAGGAACCTTGGCCTTGCTCCCTATAAAACAGCAGGCACAGGTGTCGCTCAGCAAATGTTGGGACAGGGAGGAGAGCGATGGCCGAGAGGAGAAGGGGTACAAAAGAGATAGAAAGAGCCAGTGGCTGGCAGGGTGCTGGGACCATTCTCCCTCTTGCCTTTTTTTCCCCCAAAATCGGAACTCACACTCCATGTCTGTTGGCTCCGCAGCTCTCTCCTGCCCGGAGAACAGCCATTTCGAGGAGTGCATGAGCTGCGTGGAGACCTGCGAGACGCTGGCCACGGGCCCCGTGTGCACGGACACCTGCGCCGAGGGCTGCCAGTGCGACGAGGGCTTCGCCCTGCGCGGCGCCCGCTGCGTTCCCCGCGGCGAGTGCGGCTGCAGCTTCGAGGGGCGCCAGCTGGCCACCAACCAGACCTTTTGGATGGACATCTCCTGCCACTTCCTCTGCTACTGCAACGGCTCCGACAACAGCGTGTACTGCGAGAACGTCTCCTGCAAGGATGACGAGTACTGCTTGGAGGAGAACGGCCTCTACTACTGCCACGTCCGCACCGACGCCTCCTGCATCGTCTCCGGTTACGGACACTACCTGACTTTTGACGGCTACTCTTTCGACTTCCAGAGCAGCTGCGCGTTGGTGCTGTGCACCACCATCTCCCGGCCCAGGGCGGAGCGCTCGGACACTTTCCCGGCGTTCACCGTCACAGCCAAGAACGAGGATCGGGACACCTCTCTGGCTCTGTGGATCAAGCAAGTCGAAGTGGAGGTCTTCAATTACAACATCGTCATCCACCGTGCCTACAAATACACCGTGCTGGTGAGTGCGGGGGTTATTTCTCCCTGTTGTGGTTTCCAAACCGTGGAGCAATTCTTAACGGCTTCCAAGGCTTTCTGGGGTAGGGAAGGGCGTGCGCTCCCCCCACGACAGCTCCGAGCATCATTCCCGCTCACANTGGGGTAGGGAAGGGCGTGCGCTCAGGTTTGTCCCCACTGTGCCGCCAGGCACGGCTTTTGGAGAGGGCTTCCAACTTGGCTGCCTTGTTTTGGACGTAGAGGTGAGGCCGGCTGCGGCCGTGCTCCCGGAGCACCAAGCCGCCCTCCTTCACGTCCCCCCACGACAGCTCCGAGCGTCATTCCCGCTCACGGCGCGCCTTGTTTTCTTCTCCGCAGGTCAATGACGAACGCCTGTATCTGCCTCTGAAGCTGGGCCAGGGCAAAGTGAACATCTTCGCCTTCGGCTTTCACATCGTGGTCGAGACCGACTTTGGACTGAAGGTGGTGTACGACTGGAAGACCTTCCTCTCGGTCACCGTCCCGCGCGGCTTCCAGAACCTGACTTACGGCCTCTGCGGCCGCTACAACGGCAACCCCGAGGACGACCTGGTAGCCGCGGGCGGCGCGCCGGCCGCCACCGTCGCCGACTTCGTGCAGAGCTGGACGAAGCGAGATGCGTTCTGCCGCGTGGGCTGCGGCGACCGCTGCCCCGCCTGCGGGAAGGTGGAAGGCTTCTGGAAACCCCAGCAGCTCTGCAGCCTCATCCCGAGCCAAAGCGGCGTCTTCGCCAAGTGCCACAGCAAGATCAGCCCTGGCTTCTTCTACAAGAACTGCCTCTTCGACACGTGCGTCGACGGCGGAGCCATGCAGACGGCCTGCAGCTGGCTGCAGAATTACGCCAGCACGTGCCAAACGCAGGGCATCGCCATTACGGGCTGGAGGAACTTCACGTCATGTTGTAAGCGCCACCCTGTCTCCGGGTTCTTCTTCCCTAGAGGTGTGGGATCGGGTCTAGGGAGCCGCGTTCTTGTGGAGCTGCGTGTGGTAGAGCAGGAGCAGGGATGGAAAGGGGGAAGCCTCCAGTTCCAAAGGTCTCAGCCATCCCTCTGTTGTTAATCAGGAATCGTATTAGTCGGTTTCAAAGCCAGGAGTACGTGCGTTTGGTTTAATGAAGCCGCACGCTCTTGTCAATAAGATTACGATGCAATGTTCAATTAGGCTGACGAGGATGGGGGCCGTGAGCCTCTCTGGCAGCCAATCTATCTGGCAAATCAGATGGGAAGTAATTGTCTTTGCTAACAAGACTGAAAATTAAATTTGTGTCATTCATCCTTCTAACGAGCAAACCGGTGGCTCAGAAGGCACCGCTCTCAGGGGTCCAGGGTGGCGAGGCCACCAACCAGCGCTCCACACACCGGGTCCAAAATAGTCCCTGTTGGGGTGCCAAGAAAAGCGGCACAAGCTTCGGCTCTCACAGGCTTTGCACTCCAACGGCCAAGCCAAAACACCTCCCCAAAACGCGTCCCCACGCAGAGGGCGCAGGAGCTCCGTACGCTGCCCGAAAGGCCCCGTGACCACTGTGGGCATCGCTCCCGGAGGGAGATGTTAATGTGGTGTCAGCAGGGAGCCCTGTTTGCAGGGAGCACGGGGAGAAGGTGCTGGGGAAACTGGTGTCCGGGAGCTCAGAGACAGTGGGGAGTGATGGAGAAGTGTTGCTCAGCTTGGAGTAGGCAGCAGGTGAGAGGTGTAGGATGGAGGGGCAAAGGCTGTGAGCTCCGGGTCCCTCTCTGGACAGCACAGTCCACGTTAACCACACCAGCAAGGATTACGTCCCCAGGGTCGGTTGTCTGGGGAGCTCATCAGTGTCTGTTTTGTCCCCCGGTGATGTTGCAGCCGTCAGCTGTCCCCCCAACAGCCACTACGAGAGCTGCGTGTCGCTGTGCCAGCCCCGGTGCGCCGCCATCCGCCTCAAGAGCGACTGCAGCCACTACTGCGTGGAGGGATGCCAGTGCGACCCCGGCTACGTCCTCAACGGCAAGAGCTGCATCCTCCCACACAACTGCGGCTGCTACTCCGATGGCAAATACTACGAGGTACGCTGCTCCCGTCCTTCTCCTGGCGTTTCTCGCGCTTTTTCTGGTATTCTTCTGCAGCGTTTCGTGCTCTGAACGCGAAGGACGGTCAGGCCAGGCAGGTGTGGTGGGGGGTCTGTTTGCCAGGGTCCTCGTCTCAGACAGAGACAGCGCACTGCAGAGCCTGAAGGGACAGGTCCTCTCCTTCGTTGGCATCATGTGTGTCTGCCAGCCGCGGCCACGCTCGGAGATTGCTCTGAATTCTGTGGTTTTGCACTAAGCAAGAGAGGGCAGGGAACAAGGGGCAGAGCAGGCAGATGTTCATCGAGGGGAAGCGGGGTCTGTAGCAAAGCTCTGGCTACAGCCTGTGGGACATGTGCTGGTGTTTGCTGGGGCCAAGCTGTCCTGCGGTCTCCCAAGTTCTTCTCTGAGCTGCAGAGCGTTTTACTGTTGCTCCTGCTGGGGCCAGGTCAAGCTCTGATCTGTTTTCCAGCGTTCACTTGGATCAGCTGGCTTAAACATCTGCTGTGCCAGTCTTGTTTGCAGCCTGAGGGTTTTGCACGGCTGCTCTCTCAGAGCTGTGGTCTGAGGAAGGCTGGCAAAGAGCAAGGAAAGAAGCCTCAATTTGATGGCCCGTGCTCTTGCGAGCCGTTTGGGAGAGGGGCACAAACCTCGGCCTGAGCGTCCTCGGTGGGTAGGGCTGGGTCCTCGGTCCTGCCGCGGGTGACAGGTCCCTTTTTCAGCCCAAGCAGCTCTTCTGGAACGGGGACTGCACCCGCCGGTGCCGCTGCTTCCGACGCAACCTCATCCAGTGCGACCCGCGGCACTGCAAGTCGGACGAGGAGTGCGCCCTGCGCAACGGCATCCGCGGCTGCTTCAGCACCAGGAGCTCCTTCTGCCTGGCGGCGGGCGGCGGCGTCTTCCGCACCTTCGACGGGGCCTTCCTCCGCTTCCCCGCCAACTGCGCCTTCGTCCTCTCCACCATCTGCCAGAAGCTGCCCGACTTCTCCTTCCAGCTCATCATCAACTTCGACAAGTGGTCCTCACCCAACCTCACCATCATCTCCCCCGTGTACTTCTACATAAACGAGGAGCAGATCCTCATCAGCGACAGGAATACAGTCAAGGTAAGGGTCTTGTCAGGGGCGTCTTCCGGAGCAGGGACAGGTGGCAGGGGACCAGAAGAACTTGACGATCTCTGCAAGGGCCCCGGGAGGTTCCATCAGTAGCTTTGTACCCCAGTCGAGGCAACTCTATGGGTGAAGGATGTGGCTGTTTGTCGGGCTGTGCCGAGGGACACCAGCCGGGACAACGGGGAGTTTGTAGTCTCGTACCCATCCATGTCTCGGTGATGTGGGTGAAGCTGTGTTGTCGGACAGAGGGGTACAGAGGGCTGGCTGTCGCTGTGGTGTCACTCGCCCTCTGCAGGGCATCGTCTGTGCCCTTTTCTGGCAAGCAACGAGTCCCAGGCTCGAGTCTCGAGTTCCCTTGTGTGAGCACGTAAGGGAGTTGGTCCTCTCAGAGCTGTTTGTCAGGCTGGAAAAGCAGGGGGATGTGGCAGCCCCTGCCAAAGACAAAGCAGAGTGTTTGCATAGCTGGGATGGTGGGAGGTGGTCTCGGACCTATTTAGGGGCAGCTCGTGCTCCCACGCATAAAGCAGAGAGGACGGGAGGACGTCAGCCTCGTGTCTTCTCCCGAACCAGGTGAACGGCAGCCTCGTGAGCATCCCCTTCGTCACGGGGCTTTCCACGAAGATCTTTAGCCAGGAGGGCTTCCTGGTCATCGACTCCGGCCCCGACATCCAGATCCGCTACAACGGCTTCAACGTCATCAAAATCACCATCGGCGAGCGGCTGCAGAACAAGGTGTGCGGCCTCTGCGGCAACTTCAACGGCGACCGCACGGACGACTACGCCACGCTGCGGGGCAAGCCGGCGGTCAGCAGCGTGGTGCTGGCGCAGAGCTGGAAGACCAACGGCATGCAGAAGAGGTGAGCGGCCGGACGGCCCTTCCCCGCCGGGCGGGAGCGGGAGCGGCCGCCACGGGAGCCCCCGTGACGTGTGCGGTGCCCACAGCTGCAACGAGCTGCAGTACTCGCAGTACGCCGCCTCCTGCGACAACGTCCAGATCCAGGAGCTGCAGAGCGACAGCTACTGCCTGAAGCTGACGGACATGAAAGGCTTCTTCCAGCCCTGCTACGGCCTCCTGGACCCCTTGCCCTTTTACGAGTCCTGCTTTCTGGACGGCTGCTACAACCACAAGAAGGTGCAGCTGTGCGGCTCACTGGCCGCCTACGGCGAGGCCTGCCGCACCTTCGGCATCCTGGGCACCGAGTGGATCGAGAAGGAGAATTGCTGTAAGAGAACGGGGGGCCCTCAGGGATGGGGGGAGCCACACGGGATCGCAATGGGTGGGAGAGGGGACCGCGGGGGCGGCAGGGGGCGGTTGGACGCGCCCTCCCCGCCGTCCGAAGGTAACGATCGCGTTTGCGCTCCATCTTGTGCTCTTTAGCAGGAGTGGTGGAAGATCCCTGCGTGGGCGCCGACTGCCCCAACCGCAGCTGCGAGCTGGACAACGGCGGGGAGCTGTGCGGCTGCATCGAGCCCCCGCCCTACGGGAACAGTGAGTCCTCTGGGGTCGGCGCACCGGGGACCGTCGTTGCGCTGGGGCTGTGGGAAGGGAGGTGCCGAGCGCCGGGACCTCTGCCGAGACACAGTTGTGAGAGCGTGGTCAGGTTTTATGGAGCATTTTTACTGGAGAAGCACATTATGGGTGCTTGTGCATCAGGAGCACCTTGAGCAGCAGGGAGGGCAGACGGGCAGCGTGCGCCGCGGGAGACGATCGCGCTCCATTTCTGTCAGTTGGGAGAATGGAGACCTGGGCTAGCGTTTCCATTCTGTCGATTGGAAGCTGTCTCGTCTTCTCCCGTAGCCACCCAAGACATCATTGACGCGGAGGTGACCTGCAAAGCCGCCCAAATGGAAGTGTCCATCTCCAAGTGCAAGCTCTTCCAGCTGGGCTTCGAGCGCGAGGGCGTGCGTGTCAACGACCGCCACTGCCCCGGCATCGAAGGGGAGGACTTCATCTCCTTCCAGATCAACAACACCAAGGGCAACTGCGGCAATCTGGTGCAGGTGAGCACCAGGAGGGCTGGGAGCTGAGGCCGTGCTTGTCTTCTCATGCGTGTGAGCTGTTCCTAGTCCTGCCATAGCGTACCCGTTGTGGCATCGTGTGGCTTTTTAGGGGCCAAGGTGTTGGTTAGGAGCAGGGGAGCAGAGACGGCCGGTCTCGAGCGAAGCCCCGTATTCCTTTGGCAGTCGAACAGCACACATATAGTATACAAGAACACGGTGTGGATCGAGAGTGCGAACAACACGGGCAACATTATCACCCGCGATCGGACCATCAACGTGGAGTTTTCCTGCGCCTACGAGCTGGACATCAAGATCTCCCTGGATTCGGTGGTGCGGCCGATGCTCAGGTAGGAGCCGGGACGAGCCACACGGCGAGGTGACGAGGGTCCGAAGCGACGTGACCGAGCTTGTGTTTTTTGTCATCCTCGTTAGCGTGATTAACCTGACGGTGCCGACGCAGGAAGGGAGCTTCACGACGAAGATGGCCCTGTACAAGAACTCCTCCTACAAGCACCCTTACCGGCAGGGCGAGGTGGTGCTCACCACCCGGGACGTGCTCTACGTGGGGGTGTTCGTCGTCGGGGCCGATTCCAACCACTTGATCCTGATGCTGAACAAGTGCTACGCGACCCCCTCTCGGGACAGCAACGACAAGCTGCGCTACTTCATCATCGAGGGAGGGTGAGCGACCGCGGCCCGGGCGGCTCGGCACGTTTTCGGTCACTGTCGGGGAGGGTGTTGGGGATATGGGTGGTGGCGGAGGTGTCTTTGGACACCTGCAGTGTGCCAGAGGACAAGCTATAGAGACAGGACATGCTATCGTGGGGATAAGGGATAGGGCATAGTGGCAAGCGGTGTCCCTTGATGGGGGGCCCAGGTCACAAGAGGGCTGGGGTGAGCCTCACCACCTCATTCAGGTGCCAAAACATGAAGGACAACACCATCGGCATAGAGGAGAACGGGGTGTCCTTGACGTGTCGCTTCCACGTCACCGTCTTCAAGTTCATCGGGGACTACGACGAAGTTCACCTGCATTGCGCCGTGTCCCTCTGCGATTCGGAGAAATACTCCTGCAAAATAGTAAGTGGGGCAAGCGTCGCGGGTTTGCTTCGCGGGCGGAACTCAGCCCATCTGGTCAACCCGGGACTCAGAGAGGTGGCCAGAGATGTAGCCCCATGGAGGAGTTAGGAGGGTGGCATGTCATTAAGGTTATGGGAGAAGAGCCCTACTGCTGGTAGGATGCCTCAGAACCTGTGTTCTTGGAGCCAGGTTGGCCAGGGGGGTGTCGGGGTGTCCCTCGGAGTGACATTGGTGGTGTTTATCCCTGTGTAGAACTGCCCTCAGCACACGAGGATGGCCAGCGCGTTTGCTGAGGAGGCCAAGGAGCAGATCATCTCGGTGGGGCCTATTAGGAGGAAGCGTAAGTGTTTGTGACCCCGCAGAAAGCTGCGGGGGTTTGTTTGCCATCCAATTCAAGGCCAGCGATGCGTCGTGGGATTCCGGGGTGAGGGAGCGTGCGTGTGTTTTGGGGGAAGAGGCTGGTCCTTTGAGCAGGATTCTGGAAAAGTGTGCTCAAGGGGTTTTGGCAGAGGCTGTGTGGGTGCTGGCAGGTGTGGCTCATCTCGGGTTCCACCTTGCTGTGGGCACAGGTGTTTGGAATTCCCAAAAGGCCCCTGTGAGCATCAGACTAGGTACAGCTGTGGGGTTGTGGGGGATGATGGGCGCCTAGTGGGGTCGTAGCATTGTTCCCGTGCTGTGTGTGATGTGAGGCCACGCTGGGAAAGCAAAGGATGGGCTCCCTTGTTGCAGTGGGGGCCGAGGGTTTGGGGCAGCCAAGGGTCAGGGTGTGATGGTCTGCGGGCGTCGCTCACGCCTCCCCCCTGTGCTGTGGGCGCCCAGGGTCGGACTGGTGCGAGGACAACGGAGGATGCGAGCAGATCTGCACGAGTCGGGCGGACGGGCCCCTGTGCAGCTGCGTGACGGGGACGCTGCAAGGGGACGGCAAGAGCTGCAGGGGCAAGTACCGGGGACGGGGC